>JAHWXV010336038.1:0-12754 GCA_024586415.1 Phrixothrix hirtus
AAATAAGTACATAAAATTTTGTTTGCTTAAGTTGTTGCACGTATTAGAAATTTAGCTTCTTGTGGAACACTGCAGAAGCTTATTTTTATAAATAAATTGAAATATTTCAAAAACGTGCAATTATAGAGAACATTTTTTAAGCAAGGTCGCCTTAAAATTAGCTAAGAAATAAATATCAATAATAAAAATTACTATATCCTCTTTGAAATAAGGAAGTTCATATCCATTTCCGATATAACTGGAAGTAGCTGAAATCTGAAAATATTTTATGTCGATTCGTCCTGACCTAAAGCCCTTATGTGTAAAGTCTCAAATTTCAACTCCTATTAATAGTCCATAAACTTTTAACGAAATCTCGTTGTGGGATACCCTGTATATAAAAAGAATTACGAGGCCGTTTCAAATGAATCCCATATTGGGTCTGTAGAGCATGCAAATGTGTCACCGCTACAAAAAACATTGAATGAGGTTTTAAAGTAATTATCTGGGTAGCCTCTGACCGCTTAGTTTATTAGATAAAACAATTGCAGCATCAAGCTATCATCATTGTTTGCAATGTCGTCGCTAATAATTGCATCAGGGAAGAAATGCGCTCAGATATAAAATTTTTATCTGCTGAGGGTGTAAATCCATTTGAAATTCATAAAAGAATGATAAATGTGTATGGAGATAGTTGTATGACTGGTTCAAGTGTTTTTGAATGGGTCAATAGGTTTAAAAATGGAACTGAGAGTGTGAGAGACGCCCTGCGCGCGGGACAGGTGAAGCTTGCAATCACTCCAGAGAACATTGCGCTTATTCCAGATCTGATTTATCAAAACAGGCGAATTAAATTTGAAGAAGTCGCTTCAAAAATTAATGTGAGCATTGGTTCAACTCATAATATTATTGTGGACTACAACGAAAGCGTAAAATCACGGTGCATAAATGGTTTTGCAAGTAGCCAAAAAGGTTTTTCTCCGACGGAATTGATGCATTGGTCGACAGGTGGAAAAGCTATATTGAGAAGCAAAGAGATTATGTAGAGAAATAATATGTTTATTAGTATTTTTGACAATAAAGACAGTTTTACAAACCCAATCCGGATTTCATTTGAAACAACCTCGCATAAACGCTTATCATTAGTGTACTACAAAATAAATATTTAAATGAGTATGTGTGAATAAATCATTATAATTTAGTAAATATAAATAAAGGATTTTAAAACAATTAACTATTTTTGTCGGATGTCAGATTTATTATCGAAAATGCTAACCTACAGACTATTAAGTAATTAAAAGCTAGTACTAATCATTTTCCATGTCAGTGACAAGAAGACCATAGAGAGATATAGGATCGTTAAAGGAAACACTATAAAAATGCAGGACAAGATAGATTTAAATAAGGAAGAAATTACAAACAAATTAAAAGAGGAAATGGTATAGCTTAATACCAACCAAAGCAAACTACAAGATGAAATTGAATTAAGCCGAAATGCAATAAAAGAGGAACTTAGAGCGAGTCAAGCTAAATTACAGAATGGAATATTAGCAAATAATGCAAATCAAAAAAAAAGCTACATTATGAAATTAAATCAAGTTAAAATGCATCAAAAGAGTAAATTACAAACAAACTAATGAAGGAATTGGAATCCATAAATCCCAACCAAATAAATTACAAGAGGAAATACAATTAAGCAATGCATTGCACAAAGAGTTTCAAGTAAGTCGCATTAAAGTTCAAGAAGAAATAACTTCAAGCCAAAATAAATGAAAGCAGGGAATTTCCCTTGAAATGCCAACAAAATATGAGAAGGTAGCCAAAAAGTGTTGTGAACTACATCTAAAATTTATCTTACTAAAACTGGATAAAGAAATTTGCACGCCTGAGAAGGAAGTGCCCCTTATTCTTCATGAACAGTCAACAGAAGTTAATGGATAGCAAGTTGATTACTCACACTAAAAGTAACTATAATGCACATACGTATGACGGGAAGACAACTTTGGCAAGCTATTATAAAATAATAATGCGAGCTGCAAGATCGAATAGATAGACCATTGAAAAGAAGGCATTGGCCTTTATTCGGGGGACGCTTTAGGCATTCTACAAACTATACCAAATAATCTGCAGAAAAATTCCGATCACCTTTTGTGACAACTAGAAATGCGATATGGCGATAAACAGCTGCAACAGGTCTACCGCGACCAGTTAAAGAATTGAATGGCGAAAATCCTCAGATGTTTAAAACTGAAATTTCACCACTAGTGAGATTAGTGTACCCAATGCCTGCAGAAGATTTTATTGAACAAATTGGTATGCAAACACTTATAGTAGATCATCGGGATTCGGAAACACAACAGGCGCTTACTTAGACTAGTACGGCTGTGTGACCTTGACAATGCATTGGCTAACGCATTGAAACGCGATATGGCCTAACAAGCATCGAAGAACTACGTTCGTGTACAGGGTACATAGTTAGACAAATCTACTGTTGAGAGTTTGGAAGAAACAGTGTTAAAAACAATTAAATCACGAAAACCTACAGGGCAGCGAGCAGGGTTTTGAAAATGTGGAGAATGGGGACATACACATTAAAATTGCCAACAGGCTGCAGTCAGTCTTACCAATATATAGAGCACCAAGAAAACTAGAAAGTGTCGATGTGAAGGAACGGATATCGATATCCGCTAGTTATGCCCCAGAAGTCACCATCCAGGTGGCGTCATTAAAACATAAATCGGATAATTTTTATATCGGGTGCTTCAGGAGGAATAGCAATTATTTTACGAGGTGATAGTATGGACTATTTTGCATAAAAGAGTTTATGTAAACATGTGCCCAGTTCTTAATGGTTACTGAAATGCAGCAGTTCAAATTTTACCTGTAAAAAGATGCTTAGTAGGTGTGAAGCAAAAGGAAAAAGGGTTATTGTTAGCATTCATGATTTATTTAAATAATAGAAAGCACACAACTAATTAAAGTTGTTCAAAAATTTCACCACCGACTTCAATGCACTTCCTAACTCTTTTGATAATATCACGTCTAGCTGTTCTGAGATTGCCTTGAGGACAACACTATTCATAATACGAACGATCAATTCGTCTCTCGTGTCGCTTTTTCTTTGTGGACTTCGCTTCTCATCTAATCCCACACGGAAAAATCTAAAGGGATAAGGTCCGGGGACCTTGGTGGCCAATGCACCGTGCTATTTCGGCCTATTCATTTTTCAGGGAATGTTTGATTTAGATGGTGTGTCAACACATGACTAAAATGTGCTGGGGCACCGTCATGTTGGAGGAACATTCCCATCCTTGTAGCCAATGGAATATCATCTAATAGCAAGGGAAGCTCATTTTCAAGAAAGTTACGATACATGGCCTCTGCAAGACGATGCAGTAACACAACAGACCCAATCAATTGATTGTCTAGCATATCACACCACACATTTATTGAGAAGCGTACTTGAAAATTGATACCGTCACGAGTGAAAGTAGTTTCATCAGTAAACAGTATAACAGGGATTATTCGACGATTAGAAAATAGCCACCGACAAAATTCCAATTACCTATCTTTGCCCCTGCTTGAAGTTGTTGAATCCGTTGTAAATGACAAGGATAGAAGCCGTGCATATGTAATGCCTGCTATACTCTTGTATGTGCAACACCGATACGTGTAGAAATTCTGTGTGTGCTTATTAAAGGTCTACGTTCTACCGACTCAATAATGCCTTCTACTTCATCCACATTTTGTTCATTTGTTTAGTTATAAATGTCAAACCAAAATTCAGACTACTGTGTGCATGTGAGCTGTTTTAGATGTGCGTGCGTATCGGGTACTTAAGCTCGAATTTCAGATTGCTGTATTTTAGTAACCAGTAAGAATTGGATACATGTTTATATGAAATATTTTATTAAAAATAGTCCCTACTGCCACCTTTTGAAATATCCACCTGAAGCAACTTGTATTAATGGATCGATCGCAAGGAGGAATTGCCAAATGCTGCTAAATACGGGAGAAATGAAGACAACAGTGAAACCAAACATTGTTGAGAATAGAAGATAATAGAAGATTACTGCATTCTCAGCTGCGATTACGTATAGCTATAGGAAACTTTGTAACTGTTCATGGTTGATTAAATTATTACAGACATTAAGACTGGTTGTAGGACCTGTATGCATCGCACACTAGTAGTTGATATTTAAGGGGCTGTTATATTGAATATGGATATAAGACCTAAGTTTGGCTTCGCCTTGTACTTGAAAATCACATCATACGAGCTGACGACGAAGACATTAACCAACGAATGTCAACTCAATAAATATAATCCGAGTTGAAGGGGTGACATTAACGCTAAGAAGTAAAACAATAGTTATGGGTCAATCGGACGGAAACTTCCAGGTAGAATGCGTAGGAGCCCTAGAAACCAACAACATAGATATTGGACGTGATATTCTAGTTGGAAGAATGTTGATTGAGGCCAATGAAACGACATCCATTCTCTTGATGAATGTTAATACCTACAAATGATTCTAAAGAAGGAATGTGGACACTTATCATCTGTGTTATATAGGGTGTCCGCAATATAAGGGACATAACTTTAACAGCAGACACATCTCAATATGCGCGATAAGAAACACATAAACTATGTGTCTAAACTGCATAGTTTTCGAAATATTTTCAATTAAAATTTTCAGCTCGCTTCTGATTTTTGATATGGGCTACTGTATTGAACAAGAAATAGTTGGTTAACTATAATACATCTTTAACAAGTACCGAAGCCGAATGAACGGCTTCGATATGACGCATACGATTTCACTAATGAAAATTCGCAAATGTTAGTTAAATACCCGAAAATGTATACGTCAATAATGATTAAAGTAAAAAGTTTCATTTTCTTCCATAAACATTCTAGCGAGTTATAAGGTCAGCTACATACAAGGACATAAACAAGAAGCTTAGATATGTAGGGTATTAGGTTTAGATAAGAAACTTAAAAACTAGTAACAATTTAGTTTTTTTGTTATATACTTCTAGCTTAGCCTTGCTTAGATTATATTGCGGAAATTTAAATAAAGATTTTTTTACCCAAAATCGATAATTAAAATTTAAGTGGCGCAGTCAGTAGGATTATTCGGAAGAATATTTTTAGTGCGACTTTCACTGAAAACTTCTTGTGTTTCAACACTTTATCCGAAGAATCACAGACAAATTCCAATATTAGGACCACATTGCTTAGACCGGAAATTAGAATAAGTAACAAACCGGAAAATAATAGAAAGCGGAACGAAATTAAGAAATTTATTAATGTAAGTACGCTCATCCTTTATAATTTATATTTCTAGCTTAAACCTTATTCAAAATATCCTGAGTATAATAACGAATTAAAAAACTGTACGTCTATTAACGATTTACTTGAACGCATACAAAATATTAATTTAAACGACGATCTACAATTATTGGACCAACCTAACATTAATAAACAGTTAAATATGTCTTTCCAAATAGAATATTTAAGATCAATTCTCGAATTAGACGGAGAGCCAGCACACCTTGCAGAATTTATTCGTGAAAGTGATTTAATTTTAAAACAATTTGAACAGCCAAATACTGATGCTTTTATAAATCATTTCCATTTATTGTTAGTACGATCTAAGTTAACTGAACAAACTGCACTAGTAACTAATGGGCGCGATTTAAATACCTGGGATGAACTAAAGTAAGTGCTATATCAAACATTTGCAAACCAAAGGGATGAACATTGTTTATTGCGTGATTTATGCTATTAAAACAAGAAAACGAAAGTCCAAACAATTTTATAATCGTTGTCAAAATTTAAAAAGCCTACTATATTCGAATTTAAAATGTACTGACTCTAACGCATGCTTAAGACAAATTAAAGGTAATCTTTACGATAACCTGATACTTAAAGCATTTCTTAGTAGATTAAGAGAACCCCTTGAATCATTAATAAGAGCAACACTTGATATCGCATAAGAATACGTAATTAATGAAGAAAACATACATTATACTAGAAGTCGAATAACACAATTTTATGAAGCCACCGCGACATCAGAATAAAAATCGACAACTATATCCACAATATTATCAATCTTGGCAACAACCAGGAAGAGCCCCTATGATGGCAGCACCACCGAGGATGAACCCAAATTTCCAAAGAAATCAACAATTTGGTATTTCGAGACCCTCATAACAAAATCTAGCGATGCCTCAAAACACAAGAGTAGAAAATCCACACAGAAAACCTATTCATTTTCCACAATCCCAAAGTCAAGGTAGGACAAACATTTGGAAACCCCAAAATAAATTTCAACCAAAGCCAACGCCTATGGATACGTCGCCAGCCAGATATAGTTATAAGCCTACACCCATGGATACTTCTTCTAGGAATTTTAGTGCAAGAACTCGATGACTTAACCAACAAACCAACCTAACACCTGAAGAACTATTTTATCTCGAAGATGGAAACGAAGAAACATTTGACCAATATTATTGTGAGAACGACTATGAGCAAAATTACGACTTACCAACCGAAACATTTTACGAAGAACCCTACGAAACCGAACCCCGAGTATATCTAAATTATAAAGAAAACCAGCACGACCATCAGGATTTTCAAGTTACGATGAACAAACACCTCGTAACCTAATTTATTTTAATAATACCGCATATTTTAATACCCGAAATTGACGCCAAATTAATGATTGATATCGGATCGACTAGAATGCTTTTAAATCTAAATTTAATTCGACAATTATATCCTGAATACATAAAACGAGAACAATTTCAAATTCAAACAGCTCATACGGTAACAACTCATAATAAAACAGCAACAATACCTCCACCCAAGATATTTAAGGCTACAGGATACCATAAAATATTCTTATTTCAATTTAATGACCAATACGACGGTTTAATAGGCTTAGACAGCTGAATGCAAATTATTTGAAAAATAATAAATTAGAAACGCCATTAACTCTAATACCCTTAAATGTTACAAAGGAAAACAGCAAAAACGAATTTTTATATACAATAACTTTACAACCAAGAACAGAAACTGTAGTACAAATATCAGTTGATAAAGACCTCGAAAATGGAATATTGGATTACAGAAAATTCGGACAACATATAGAAATGCCAGCGCCATACGTAAATGTGAAAAATCAAAAGATCATCACTACTCTTTTGAATACAAGCGAAGAACAACTACCAATTTAGTCTAAAAACACCACAAAGCATTTATGAAACTGGTAATGAAATTCTTGAACTAGATCATACACAAACGGTAGAGGACACCACCAATAATCAAAAAATAAAACAAATTTTAAGGAGAAACCTTCAAAAGCTTAGTTTAGACCATATGAATGAGGAAGGAAAAGCTCTAATAACCAGTCTACGTGAAGAATACAAGGACATATTTTACTGTGACGAAATTAAGCTAAGTTTTACGAACCAAATTAAGCACAACATCAGGACTACGGATAACACTCTAATTTACACTAAAAGCTACAAGTATCCTCATGTACATAAAGCAGAGGTGGAGATACAAATAAATGTTAAAAAATAAATGTTATAAGACGGAATTATACAACACTCTGTCTTTTCATGGAATTCTCCTATATGGATAGTGCTTAAGAAAATAAATGATTTCGAACAATAGAAATGGCATATAGTAGTGGATTATAGAAAGTTGAGCGAAAAGACAATTGATGACAAATATCCTCGAACATCACAGACATTTTGGACAAATTCGGAAAATGCCAGTACTTCTCCACTTTAGATCTTGCCAACGGATTTCATCGGATAGAGATGGTCAAGGAGGACATTGAAAAAACAGCATTCAGTACAGAGAATAGTCACTACGAGTACAAACGCCTGCCATTTGGGCTTACGAATGCCCCCTCCACGTGCCAGAGTGCAATGAAGAACATTTTACGAGGGATATACAACGAAAAATGCGTGGTGTACTTGGACGACATCGTTAATTTCTCAACATCATTGCATAGAACATATAGAGACTAAAGGAAGTTTTTGGAAGACTAAGAAGAACGAATTTCAAGATCCAAATAGATGAGAGTGAATTCCTAAGAAAAGAAGTTCAATAATTAGTACACGTCGTAACACCCAACCGAACAGAGCCAAATTAGGGCAAAATAAAAGCAACAAAAAGTTTTCCCATCCCGAAAACACAAAAGGAAATAAAAAGTTTTCTTGGACTCCTCGGTTATTACGGAAGATTCATAAAAAAATTTGCAGAACTCACGAAAACATTAACTAAATGCCTAACGAATAATCATAAAATCATTCACACGCCCGATTTTGTCAACTCGTTCGAAACATCGGAACGTATACTCATCAATAGACCGATCCTCCAATATCCGGACTTCTCTAAATCATTCATTTTAACCACCGATGCCTCAAATTTCGCAATAGGAACAATTTTATCGCAAGGAACAATAAATAATGATTTACCAGTAGCTTATGCATCTCAAACACTAAATGATTCGGAACAAAGGTATTCGACTATAGCAAAGGAGCTTTTGGTAATTGTATGGGAAACGAAATATTTTAGGCCTTACCTCTATGGAAGAAAATTCACCATTGATACTGACCATAAACGACTCCAGTGGTTAGTGTGATTAAAGGATCCAAATTCAAAACTTACGAGATGGAGATTAAAATCGGAAGATTATGACTATGAAGTAACTTACAAAAAAAGTAAGAAAAACACGAATGCCGACGCTTTATCAACAGTAAAAATCAATCCAATTGAAACAGACCTATTAGACACATCATCGATACAATTCGAAACAGATCCCCAAATCGACGAATTAATAAGAATACTTGAAGAAAAACAACAGCTCAGAGCACCTGAGCCAATATTCGTCAATAATGAACCGACATTAGAACCGACTTTATGCTTAGACGACCAGATACCTTTTGAAACAATTAATTTAGAGGAACCCTATACTATACATTTACAGGAAGAATCTACTGCAGGCATTCCAATATGCACCGATGCCGTGGACACCAAGACACGCCAAATAGTTATAACAACTGATTATAATAGACCTGTAAATACAACCATAAAATAATCGAAAATAAAATAATTGTCAATGCCCAAATCAGCAAAACTGACACCAACGAAGACATCGAAAATTTAATTTTAGAATACTGGAATCCAATTTTCCATATCCATATCCATATTTTTTTTACATTCCTGATGAAAACATTTCTAAAAATTTCTGTAACGTAGTTACGAAAAATCTTAATGCCCAATCCCCAAAATTCTTCAAATGGATAAACAGAGTATTACAAATTGAAAACAAAGAAGATAAAGATGAAGTTATTGAAAATCACCATGAAGGAAAAAGTAATCACAGAGGAATCCTTGCAACAAGTGCAGCTATAAAAAGGGAATATTATTGGAAAAATCTGGACGACGCGATAAGATCATAGATAAACAAATGCGCTACTTTCCAACGAACCAAATATGAAAGACATACCACCACAGCACTTCTAAACCTCACGAGTAAACCCTATGAACATTTATTTATTGATGCATTTCAAATCGATAAAATTCTATTTCGAACAATAATCGACGCATTTTCTAAGTACTGCTAAGCCTACATACTGGAATCTAAACCTAGTGTAGTAATAATTGAAAAGCTAATACAGTTCATGTCACATCACGGAACACCGGTACAGATTACTTCAGATAGTGGACCGGAATTTCGAAACAACATAATGAAGAGTCTTTTTGACCTACATCAGATTAAAGTTCATTTTACAACACCCGGTCACCCAAATTCGATTGGACACGTTAGAGCGAGTGTATTCGACGCTTGTTGAACATTACAGGATCCTAAACGAAAAAGAAATAAAGGACTCTCCCAAAACCTTAATTTTATATGCCGTTATTGCCTATAACAACACGACAAATTCGGCAATAAATGATACACCACTCGAACTGACTTCTAGTCATACGCAAACTAGAGACCCTTAGGATATTTTCTACAACAAAAGTTACTACGATAACTACATAAAAGACCACAAAACGAAATTACAAGAAACATATGAAACTATTACAAATAAAATGCAAGAATCGAAAGAAAATGTTATAACCCAACGAAGTAAACATTTAAGCCCCTTAAATTATCAAATTGGAAACGAAGTATATATAAAGTTAAACCACACATCGAAAAGTGCTAACCAATACGACGGACCCTTCGCAATTCTTGCAATATCAGATAAAAATGTGTGCAAGTTAAAAGACAAGAAAGTCAGAATTAAACAAAACATATCAACGAGGTAAGTAGATCAGTCGTTAAAGATTGTTCGCGACCATCCACCTTGCAGGAACAAATAAATTAATTATCTCCGAAATCAAAAATATTCCCGGATTTCACCCACAAAAATTAGGCCAAGCAAAAATTCAAAATAACAAATGAACATTATTGAAAAGTATAGACTGCTCACAATTAATGAGTCAATACAAACTGCTTTTCGAGAATACCAAAGAATTAAGTCAAACGTTAAATCAAAACAAAGATGGGAAACTTTATAAGAGAGAATTTCACAACTACGGGATGCTAACACAATCCTTATTACGAGAAGTAAATCGCAAATTAAATCAACTATTTCCAACTCGAATCAAAAGAGGAATTATTATCGACGGTTTAGGAAGCACTACAAAATTTATATCGGGATATTTGGATGCCGAAGATGGAAAGAAATACGAAATGGCAATTAAATCCTTACAAAGTAATTTAGAAACCCGGCAAAGAATCTCAAGTAAATAAATATCATTAACGAATCAGGCTATCGGCAAATTTAATAAAACTATGAGTCAACTAGTAACAAACAAATTAATTTTAAAATCAAGGATTTTTCAAATCGAAGCAAGCATAGAAAAAATGACATTTTGTCAAATAGAGCTTTACGCTTCAGTAAATGTTTACACAATTTTTAACCAAATATCTTCATTACCGTTTTTATTACTATATATTGCAAATACGTTAGAAGAAGCTGTCACATTTGCTAAATTATTTACGTTACATCCGTCTATAATTGAACCAGAGAATCACAAGATCGAACTCGAGAACATTCAAGATAAATTAAATAACGACCAATTTCACTATCCAATCACAATAGAAAACATATATGCTTATGAAAAAATCATTCCGTAAAAGCAAATCGGATTGACAGAAGATTTGTATTTATTTTAGAAATATCACTTGTAACATCTACAAAATACGACTATTACAACCTATATCCCTTACCTATGCGAAATAATGACAATTTCCAAATTACACTACCCCACAATCATTACCTACCCCTAAATGAGCATGAATACATTTTGACATTCAAAAAGTGACTATTTGTGTAAATTATCGGAAACAGTTAATTATAATAACAATTTGTGTGAAGTGCAAATATTTTTGTATTTAAACACTTATCATGTGAACCTAGTTATTTTAAACTACAAAGCTTCAAATTGCAAAAACCCTCTTCGGACTCGGGGGTATTTATAACGCCTTTAGAAATAATTAGTGACGTGACATGCGGTAGTGACAAGTATAAGTATCCACTTAATGGAAATATTTAATAAAGGTTTCAACAAAATGCAAAGTTAAGATTAATAATACTGTGCTAGAAACTTTAGAAAATTCAAATTCAAATAATGAAATATTGCAATTACCTCAACTTAATTTTGAAATAGTTGATAAAAATAAGCAACAGAAACAATTCCCTGTTTTACAACTTGATAAAATTGAATTAATTGATATTCAGAAAATTAAAAGTGATTTACAGCAATTACCGTAATTACAGTAATAATAATCATTAGTTAAAGTTTATGCATTATAATATTATTAGTTATGATTTTTATTTTATATAAATTTGATTTAATTCCTAAATGGTGTAGATTAGCAAAATCTAGGAAACCCAAAACTACTGGTGATATGCTGTTAGAAGAACTTCAGTTGAAATATTCGCTTTAAGTTCTCGACTTGCGATGAAGGAGTTATGAGGTCAGCTACAGATAAGGACATAAACAAGAAGCTTAGATATGCCGAGTATTAAGTTTAGTTAAGAAACTTAAAAATTTGGTGTGAGACAACACACGACTTTCTCCTACACATTTTAAATTTAATTTTAATTTATTGACGTTAGTGACTCCTATATACCTAAACTGTAAACTTTAAAATTAATTTAAAAGCATAAATAATTCATCCACTCATAGTTTCCTTTATACATGTACTAAGAGCTTTACAATTAAATTTTGAGCTCATTAAAAGCAAAAATAATTTATAGATTTTAATAAAAAGTAATTAAGTATGTAAATAATACACACAAATCATTAAAATATTAATTTATTTTTATTTTGGGGACGTTAATTGGAACGGTCATCCATCCAGGTTACTGGCCAGACAAAACGTTGCTTAACTCTAGAGATTTTTCTTAATAACTCACTTCAACGAATTTTCTCAGAGAAACTAATTAGTTCATATAATATAGAATTATAGGCGCAACAAACGTGGCGAGTTTAAAAAAAATCGTTATAGCCGTTTTCGAAAACATTGCAAAAAACCTAAAAATCACAAGAATAAAGTGGCACTTCTTGTCATTCTATTTTAACGAAATTCTGGCGCAGAAGTGCTAAGATGGTAATAAACTTATATATAAAATTTTATTTTTCTACGACGTTTTGTTTTCAAGATATCTTGATCACATACGTACACACGCACGCGCGCGC
>JAHWXV010336076.1:0-11234 GCA_024586415.1 Phrixothrix hirtus
ATTAGCGTTTATATATTTTTAATATATTGGGTGTGTCTAATAAATTCGGCGAATAGTCTAATATATCGGTATTCAACGCTTGAAACAAGGTCATGCGCATACGAGGACATGCTGGACCTATCCTCTGTCCGGGATCGCGCGAGGCTCCTCGTATCGTAGTGTGCAGTCATTTGAATAGAGTGTTTCGACCAGTGTGCGTCGAAAAGTCATGGAGCAACAGCACAAATGAAGTTCTGCATCAAATTAGGTAAAACGGCGACGCAAACCCATGAAATGTTGTTGCAAGTTTATGGGCAAGATGTTGTGAGTAAAAAATGTATCTACAATTGAATGGCACGCTTTCACGCTAGCAAAGAATCGGCGGAAGACGAACTATGTTCGATCAGGCCATCCACAAGCAGGACAACTGAAAACATCGAACGTGTGCGAGTGTTACTAGCAAAAGATCGGCGTTTGACTTTGCGATTAATAGCAGTAGAAGTGGCCATTAGCAAAGACACCATGAGAGCCATCAGCCATGAACATTTGGGTAAGCGCAAAATTTGTTCACGATTTGTGCAGTACATCCTAACAGACTAGCAAAAAGCAAGATGTTTTGAAACCAGTGGCAATTTCATCGCCATGTGTGAGTAGGATCCGTCCTTTCTGGGTTCAATTGTCAGATGGGATGAATCTTGGTGTTACCGGTACGACCCCTAAATGAAAAGACAATCAATGGAATGGCGGTTACCTCCTTCCCCGCCTCAAACAAGGAGCCGCATGAAACAATCCAAGGTGAATCATCCATAAGGAATTCGTCCCTGCTGGCCAACCGTGAATGCCGTATTCTACTTGAAGGTTTTCAAACGTTTGTTGTGGCGAATCAGGCACGTTAAGCCACAGATGATTCAAACCGGCAAGTGGATGTTGTTGTACGATAATGCATCATCGCATACGAGCATCATTGTACGCCAATTCTTAACTTAGCGTGGCGTGACGGTTTTGGAACACCCACTCTCCAGGTCTTGCTAATGCTAACTTTTTTTATTCTCTCGTCTTAAGGAGACCTTAAAGGGATCACGGTTTGCGGACGTCAAGGAGGTTCAAGTACGTGTGACAGCATTACTGAGAGCGATTCCAAAACAAGAGTTTTCCGATCGTTTCCAGAAGCTATACGAGCGTTGTCAAAAGGATTTTGTGTCTGGTGACGACTACTTCGAAGGTCAATAAAGGCATTTCTAATGTGCATTCTGTTTTTGTGTTTTTATTATACCATTCACAGAATAATTATATACACTTCGTATATGTACGAAATCAAGATATTCACATTTTGTAATTTTTTAATAACTGTAATTGTTACCAACTTTATTAACATCGTTCCGATATTAAAGTTCTAATTTATAATGTCTTGTGAGAAATGGAAAATTGAAACTCTTAAATGGGTGACGTGTGAAACGTTTTTAATTTTATTTAGGATTTTATGAAGTGTACTAGTTAAATATATAACATTACGGTTTATAATATACATATGTAATTTTTATTTAATCGCGATTCTCATTATCAGTTTTATCTGCATAGGTAACTAGAATATGTAAATTACATATCTAAGTTTTAAATTACAATTACGGTCCGTCATTCAAAGTTCATCGGTATAAATTTTTAGTTGTAACTTCGCGCTAAGGCCCACCTTAGAAATTATTAAATGCTGGTTCGCACAAATAAACCGGACACGACCTTATAGGCCTGCAAACGCAAGATAACACAAATTGATTAAATAATTAATACATTAAATTAAAAAAATTTAAATTGTGTACCTACCAAGAAATAACTTAACAAAAGCTATTCATTTACGTGCGTGAATAATAAACATTAACAAACAATTACATTTTGAATAGAGTTTATGTTGTAATTAATGATATAATAGTCGGTAGGTAGTTCAACTAATTTTTTATTATCTATCCATCTTCTTGTAATTACAAATTGTTCATATACGACTCTTCCTGCATTAATAAGAACTTGTATTTTAATGTTAACGACGATTTTCTGGTAAAGATAAGGATAGCGTCTGAGAAATTCTCGGAATTAAGTCGCATCGTTTAATAGAATAATTATTGTTTTAATAAAGAACACGAACAATAACCTTTATTTGCTTTAACAAATTTCTTTAAATATATGTACAGAGAGCGTCAAAAGTAAGTGTACACCAACTTTTTGTGGATCTAAGGGCAGTATATAGAATTGTACAACATAAACAAAATTAAAAACTAAAATTAAAATAAAATAAAAATAAATATTAAAATTATACGTTAAAAGTGAATGTAGACATTGTAGTCATGAACTTACCTTATAATAAATATATTGGGAAATGATTTCCGCTATTAAACGTCTCAACAAGTAATTGGGCTACTTTATTCAGTTGGGATGTTCATTTCAAAAATCAATTAAGTTTAAATTCATACCCTGGTAAAGTTAATGCTTTGGTTAAGAAAAGAAGTATCTATAAAACAAGGAAAAAGATTGCTAATTCACAGAATGAGGGTTAAGATATACATAATAGCTAAAATTGATAAATTATCATTTTGTGCCATGAAAAAATTATAAACAAGTAGAAAACATTGTTTTATATGGCCGTCTTAAAAGATTAACTGGAATTTAAATTCAAGAAATAATGAAAAATGTAAAATAAACTCCAAATCAAGTGCAATGAAAATTATATGAAATAATTAAAATTTAAAATTAAGAACGGAAATTTCGGAATTCAATCAAAATTAAAAACTTCGTATTAAAATTGAGACTGCCCTTTGGCTTAAACGCTCCAAGTTTCAAATATTTGGGCTGCCCAAATTAAAAATTGCGAATTCAATCAAACGTGAATCCTCTAAAAATTATCATTCCACGTATACTTTTGCGAACATTACACTTCCATCACGCGGGTGGGGGGGGGGATAAATCGTTGACCGCACTCGGAGCGCATTTGTGATGCTAGAACGTCGTGCTACTTCTTTACTGATGCAGGTCCGAATCCAAAGCCATCTCGATCGACTTCTTTATGGTTAAGGAAACGCCTCAGCTACAAAAGTAGTATGGGCGGCATCGCTAAAGTTTGGCAGCGGCTCCAGTAATTCATCGGTACAGGTTTATCGACATGATGAGAAGGCAGAACCGCTAGGTAGCAACTCAAGTTCCATCATGGCATTAGGCTCGATGAGGATCACTGCCGTCTCCAAGGATACTGAAAAGGCAAGCGGAAGGGGCGGTTTGACTACCATCGTCAAGACTTGTGTTTCTATGCCTAAATCGGGTTGCTCTGAAGTACCAAATTCAGTGGAGTCATTAGGGTGGCGGACAAACTTGGTGGTATTGGCGGCGGCGAATTACCCGAGAGAACAGACTTTACCGCAAAATCGGACGGGGATACGGTCGGGTATGGTCCAAAGAGCCTTTAAATTAGTTGCCTAGTTTGCTGGATGATAACCTGATGATTATCTTGGGGGATCGGGGATCCTTAGGATTCCGAATCGAGATCATGGTGGAGAGCGTTGGGCCTAAGGCGGCGTTGGTGGCAACGCAGACAGAAGCGGCTTCCTTTTTCGTTTTTCATCTCGTGATACGTTTTTGGACAGATCTGTAAATATAATGAGGATCTAATAAATTTTATCTGATCTTTTCTAACGGCCGTTAGCGATGCAGCTGAGTGCGAGGTGTCCCGAATTCTGGAGGGGTTGGAGGACAAGCTAACTTGATATATTCCACGTGGATGTTTCCAATAGCCTTAGTCGTAGCCATTGACTTTCAAATGACCACAGAAAGGGAAAGTACTTCGTGAGTCAGGTGCAGTCCTGAAAATTTGTGCTGATTTTGAAGCTACACCTTCAGCAGCGTCAGACAGCGGATGTTCTCTTGTAAACACCAGTTTCTAGGAATATATTCCCGCCGACGTAAATTATAATAGTGGCTCTGCCTAAATTATTTGCAGCTTTTCTCCTTATTACCACCAGAGGGTAGTGGTGTTTCCTGTATTCTGCTGCAGTTGAAAATGAATTCTTTAACTTCTGCTCACACTCGAGTTTTCCAATTAAAATAAAATTCTCATTTACGATACAGCGGTTTAGCTGGCGTTTATTTAGATAATATTGTAGACTTCAAGTTATAATTTTACTTTTATATATCATTCAAATATGTAAACTTTGGTATGTAAATTTTTAATAACAATACTTGCTCTCTCAAAGACACAATTGTTACAGCTTTACTTTAAGGTACACCTTAGGAGTTATTTAATGTTATGATTTGTTTAAAAACGAATGATTGGAACCTCGTTAAGCAAATTTCAGTGGCAATTACCTTATGAAAAAGATTATGCCACATAAAGAGCATTTTGCTTAAAAGTGTCAAGAGTCAACTAATAGCCTATTGTAAATTGACTTAAATTCGCAAATTGTGCTTTCCTAGTCTCGCCAGAATAACATCTGCATACAAAGCACCAAGTGGTTCTTCTCTTGAACAAAGGGATTAAGTTGTTTGAAATTTTAACCAAGTTTCTAACACAGCTTTACTCGTTTCGAAGATTTGACTCTTTTAAATATTCAGGCAAAACCATTTAACCATTCTACATGGAAGAAAAGGCAATCCTGAATTTATGTCTTTCCCGAGAATCAAGGGACATTTTGTATTAATCGGCCTGGTCTCCGTTTGTTTACCAATTAATGGGAAACCAGTTTTGCTTTAAATTTGAGTCGTCCGAAAGTACTTTCAAGCTATAATTTGTAAACGACTGACTTTACTAACTGCATTATAGTTTAATTATAAAACGAAATTTTAAATTATAAATATTAATTTGTTTTAAATGGTAAAACTGACTCTAGTAAGCGACTTTGGGTTTTCCACCCAGAGTTGAGTGAAATTATCATTTCTAAGTATCGATATATAGAGTGTAATTGTTTTGAAACTTTTTGTCCAAGGCATTCCAGTGACGTTATATCTTGGTACCATTACAGTAGAGTCAGTATTTTCTGAGATTTAGATATGAAACATGTTTTGGAATACCTATAATAGTTAATTTATGTTGCTGCTAGGGTATTCCATAGGGAATGACCGTTCAAACGTCAAAATCCAAATCAAATACAATTGTTAGATGAAGATTTGTAAACTCTAAAAGAAAAGCGATTTCTCTGTTGAGGCAGTTTTTATTTTTCAAGTCAGAAATAAAATTAAATTCTTCTACAACAATTTATATTTAAACGTCAATATTTCGGCTAGTAATTCAAACCTTCATCGGGACGGAGATAAGTAACGTAGAAACGTTATAACTATCGAACTAATTTTTTTTATGGGAGACTTAAAGTAAGTATTCTCATGTTATCACTAGGCAACAACTGTGTACATTTCATATACACAGGTAAAACTTTTAATTATGCAATTGTTTTATAAAATAATTAAAATTGAGTAAAAATTGATACATTTGTTTTTAGCAATAAAAAATAAAAGTCTGAAAACGAAAGTTTGTATACATACCTAATTGTTTAACAGCGGTAGTCATATAAAGCACACGACCTGCACAAATTTTTCTAAATGTTGAAATTCGAGTATTTGTTATTAAGTGCCCCGTGAAGAACGGCATAACCGCAATTGAAATTAGAAATCGTTCAGACAATGTTTACAGCGCAAAATCTTGTCACACCACAGTAAAACACCCGGGCGAAATAATTACGTATGGGAAGAAAATCGCCTGAAGGTTAATCACTTGCCGGATCGTTAGTAAATGTGCTGAAATCACTTTAATTAAGGAGGAAGTGGTAAGTGGTAGGCGTTTGAATATTAGCAAAATCGCGGGAGGGTTGGACTTCCTAAAGTAATCATCAATCGCGAAATTAAAGAGCACCTTCAAATAAATAAGGTTGGTGCAAGATGGGCGCCGAAACTTCTTTCTTTAGTACAAAATGAAGAGCGAATGCCCTATGCTTTCGAATTTTTAAAAGTCTATTGCAAGAAGGTGAAGGAATTTATCGAATAAATTGTTAATGGAGTCGAGACAATTGTTCTATATCACGATATCCTGTCGAAAATAAGGCAATGGAGTAGCAGTTACAGGATAAACAATCCACAGTTAAGACTAAGGTCAGTCAGTTAACAAAAATGAGCATGGCTACTATCATGGGTGACTTACGATTAACTTCAAAGAGAGAAATGCAGTTGTGAATAGTATGACAAGAATGACAATAATAAACAGAAGAGATGAGAAAAAGTGCAACGGGAAGTGCTTTTATTACACGATAACGCACTTGTGCATACTGCGGTAGCTTCAAAAGCAACTATTCGTGACTGTAAACAGGAACTCGATCATCCCCTTCATACTTCTCATCTGGCCCCAGCCGACTTCTGCTTCCTTAGGGATTAGAGAAATGTCTTTGTGGGAGAAAATTTACCTATGAAAATGCCCTTAAAACAACTGATTATGAGCATTTTGATAGCTTAACTTTAAGGGCCTAAAATTGTAAAAAGCGTGTTGGGACTATATTGAAAAGTTACATAATTTTTATTCTTTCGCCACTTCTACACATACGTGAGGTATGGTACTTATGGAACTGAACATTGACAAAAGCTAGTACTCATACAGATAGTCCTAATGATGAACTTCAATTAATAACTGATTTAATTCGTAACGCGCTATCTTTTTGGCAGTAATATTAGATTTACAAAAAGTACACAAAAGTAACTTCACTGTATTATATTCCACTAAATAATGGAATCAATTTGAGAAATATATGACCCAGGTTCGAGTTATTATGAAATACGAGTCAAACCTTTTATATGTAAACCATACAGAATAAATTTTTATAAAATCATGTGTTTTAAACTTTTATGACGTAGATTGAACCCTCTTATAATTTTAGGTAGTAGAACAAATGAATGGCTTAGCTCAAGAAATCACTAAGTCCAAATATTAAGCTTTGAGATAAATGAAGTTTTTAACATATTTTTTAAATGACAGGAATTAACATAAAATTATTAAAAAAAAATGCAAGATGCAACATAATATAAACAAATTTATTTAGTATTGTTAAAACAATAAATCATTTTATTATTACAAAAAAAATGTTGCCTTAGTTCTTTGGACTTAGCATAATTCAGTGGACTTGGGTATTTTGAACAAAAAATGGTAAACTTAAAATACTTTTCTTTAAAACATTTTATCAAATATAAGCAAACACTGTTTTATTTATTCAATTTTATCACATGAATCGACTTCGGTTTCATTTGAAACCCAATTTTGATTAATTATAGTAACATAAAAATATTTTTCATTATCTGGAACATACTTCACTAATGTTGCAATGTTTTGTATTTTGATTGGCTTTAAAAGTAGGGGTGCATTATAGCAATCAAGAGTTTCACTTCGAATCTTTCTATTTATCCCTTTTCTATACAGCGAAAATGGCATAAAATTTGCACAATTCATTGAATCTGTAAATTCAGGGCGGACTATTCTTTTAAAATATACCCGACGACATTTTGAAATTCCTGGAACGGATTTTTTTATGTAATCTTTATAAAAATGTTTGTAGTTTTATACCTTTACAAGTCCTTCTTTTCCCTGAATTTTCATTAAATCTTTTTCCAAAAACACTACTTCAAATTTATTTTTGTTTCTACAGCTTCTGATAAGATTAACGTAGTATTCTGGGGTATAAACTTTCTCCATTTTATTTCTTTTTCTCTCTATTATCGCAAAGTTACAGTCAATAGGCATCATCGAGTGTCCAGCTATAGGGTACATTATTATAATTTTTTCAAAAGTGCCATTAACACAGAGCTGATCAAGATATGTAAATAAATAGTGATTTTTATTTTGACTGAAACAATTATCACCGTATAAATTTAGATTTGTATGAATATTTTTTTTATGATACTTTATGTAAACATCTAAGGCTGTTATGACTTCATTTGGACCATAGTTTTCTGTACATAAATACATGGCTGCAGTGTTATTTGTTAAATTATGGATACCAAAATTATGCAACCATAATTGGCGTAGATAATATTCATCTGTTATATTTGTCACAGGTAAGGGAAATTCTTTTGGTAATCGAAACATAGAGATAATTTATTGATATCGCTATTGTTTTCCATGTTGCTTAACTGTTTTAGAAATACGTCAGCTTTTTTTAAATGTAGTTCATGATCTTTCTTCAACTTCTTTGCCATTGTGTTGTCTTTTTTAAACACAGCAGAGTCATTTTGTATCTTATATTTTTCACAACTACGACAAATGTCCTTCCTTGGTGTTCTAAATGATATGTTGAAATCTCCCTTAAATATTTCTCGAAATTTTTCATAGCGTACCTTTGAAGCACAATTATTTGAAAATTTTCTGCTATACTTAGATATGAGTCTAGGTACCTTTTGTATTTGTTTTGACTTCTTGAATAATGTGATACTCTAGCTGGTAGATCTTCTATAAATGCATGTGCCTTCTTAATGATTTCAGGATTATAACTTGTATGACCTTGTAAACCTCGTCCATCGCGAATATCCTTTCCATTATGTTGTACCTTAGCCTGAAGTCTATCTCCTTTTATTCAATGTATTGCTAAGAGTACTTGCTGAGATACTTCTACTGACTTATCATTTAAGTTTACAAAATACTTAAAAACTCTTCGATTTCTTGCTCGTTGTAGCTTTTCTTTACTACGTGGATGAAATCTTATAGGTATAATGTCTTTTAGACAACCTTGCAAATAAATGTTTTGTTGAGTATGGCTTTGATAGTTGATGAACTTAATGAGTAAAATTTCAGCTTGATTTTTGGTTAACTTATTTTTACATTTACATCAGCAATTTGGAAAATCTGTAAATTTATGGTTTGTTAAGTTTTTCTTTATTTTCTTATTTTTTTTCCATTCAGATGAATTTGAAAGTATTTTTCTTTGTAAACTGCTATGTATCGGATTTACATCATGAAGTTCTGTTAGGTTTTCAAATAAACCAGTTTCTGGATTTAATACCTGAATGCCTTTGGTCTTTCCTCTGTATGATTCAGAATAAAATTCTCCTGTTCTTTCATCCAGTCTCATTCTTCCTGAATTGATATCAACTTGAGCCGCCTGTATTGATTCGTGATTGGTACTTTTTTTCTGCAAATTAGACTGTGAATGGAGAGTTGTGCATGGGAGCGTTTGCTTTACTTTGTTTGCATTATTATTATTAAATGTGATATCATGTAAAATGTTTTCTAATCTAGCTCTTCCGTCATTGTCATGTGTCCATTCACTTCCAAAAGAATCATTATTATTGTCAGATTCGAGTAAACCGGTTTCTTCTAATAATCTAGAAAAACATTAAAACTGCTGCTAACAATAGCATAACAATAAAAATCCTCACTATTTTATTTTCAAATTTCTTAAAGGTAGTGTATTCCACAATTTATTTGATTTTGAATGTTTCCATTAACCTACTACACACAAAATAATAATCGATGGCATCCTATTATATTACTCAAAAATTTAAATATTTGTTGCTAAATGACAGTAAAAGATTTACTCAACTATTACCTATATTAATTTTAATGTTGATAAAAATCATGTTATAGGCTATTGTTTACAAGTGCGTGCCATAGAGTGTTGTTAAGCTGGTTAAATTATTTTAATATAAAAATATGCAATAAATAAAAAAGATTTGTTAAAATATTTAAATGTTGAGCTCACTATATAAATTAAAGTAAAATTAGCATGATTTATTTGAATCTAAATTCCTAGTGTATAGCGTCGATAATGTCTATTCACACAGAAATGCTGATGATAACAATGTAAAATGCCAAATTAGAGACTGTTTGAACTGTAGGGACAATCAAATTTACATTTTTCAATAACATCAAATATACTGTTATGAGTAAACTATCATTAGAAATATAACTATAAATACTTATACATATTGATTTATATAACTTACTTTATTATAATAAAAACATGTATTTATTTTGAAATTAATTATACGAGTATAACGTAACATACCTATGAAGTTTATCAATGTTATCCATTGTTTTGAAAAGAAATATTGTATTCATTATTGCTCACTTACGTGCTCCTTCCGAGTATTAGACTCGAATTTAAGACAGAATTATACTTAATAGATACTTGACCAGCTAGCTTTGGCGGGGCTGCACAAGTGTTCTCGATCAATGGTATTACGCCCTTCATCTTAGTCATGAATTAGGGATTTAACAAAGCCGGAAGACGCGCTTAAATTAATATTTAGACATTACCCAATGAATTTATTAACTTATAATTGAAGTTAGGGAGAATCGGTTATTAGAAGTGATGTGCTCAAAAAATCAGATCAGTTGATAGGTAGCGAACTAATTTTCCCTTGCACAAATGAATAGTTAACTTTCTTCCTAAGTTTTGGACTGTTTTTTATATGTTTGCTATTGTATTGTAATTTTCTTATCTTTCACAATCATTAAGGCCAGTTGTGCCTGACATCGTGTACGCAATCTTAAACTTTGCAGAACTCAAGGTTATTCTAGGAATAATCGTGCAAAACATATTGTATGCTAAATTAACTAACTTTTGCTTTCAAAATAAAATAAAGAAAATTATGACAGCAGATATTAATTTAGATTTTACTAGCATAAACGAAAACGTTTAACTAAATTCTAGAAGTATGTATAGGCAGTAATTTTTTTAATAATTTAGCAATTAACGATCTAAAGGAAACCTTAGTAAATTATTTTAAAAGAATCGGTTTTATATAGTAACTGAATTTTAAAATTAGTACTCTAACAAAATCCACGAAAATATTAAAAAAAGTTATTAATAGTTACATTGAATCTATTCTATTGGCAGTAGTGTTGGTGTTCTACATTGTCTTCCACGATTTACCAAAAAAAGTGGTTTGACAATGATACTCAAATGGATCAGTTTAGGATGGAAAACAAACGGGGCTCCTAAGTTGGTGTGCACCCTTGAAAACCAAAAACGACTGAAATTGGTTATTATTCTAAGTCTACAACGCAGCAATACTGCGTTTATCAAGCACACTCTCTGACGAATGATACACGATATGGTTTTTGTTTCAGAATTATCTGAAAGTGATAAGTTTGTTTGTCTTCGCCTTAATATTTGTTAGTTAAAGTTATATGTATTGTGGAATGCTTTTATGAGATATGAAGCGCATTTTCACTTAAATGGCCACATTAACGGATAAAATGTCGTTATTGGGCCATGGAAAGTCCATAAAAAATTCACACAAATTTACGG
>JAHWXV010336136.1:0-10193 GCA_024586415.1 Phrixothrix hirtus
ATCAACGATGTAGTAAGCAGTGGCAGCGTTAATTTCAATATTTATCGATTGAAAGCAATCATAAACGGCTGATTTTTGTGTTTTTCGCATCCCAATTGCACCGAAAAGTGATAATGGGTAGGGGGCTAATTCATACTCGAAGAATTTTTCAAGTTCATCCTCAAATGTTTTAGTAACATTCATGCGTTGAAATAATAATACATATTTTGTAATATTCATAATATTTCATAATATCATAAGTATTTTGAATATTATAAATATTATATTCCATTATATTATAAAAATTATAAAAACTAAATGAAATAATAATAAATATTATATTTTAATGATTAAAATTATTAAAATTATAAATACTTTCATATTTACTCATCCGGAACAGCCGATAAAGCATTACAAGCCGCATAAGAGTAAATATGAGTATTTTCGATGTTTGAAATTGCGATATCTCTAAAATGATGATTCGTAGAAAAAAAAAGCATAGAGACAATTTTTGTAGAGAATTTAATAATCTACAACTTTTGTGTAAACTATTTTTACTATAATATTGCCGTTTGCGAGAAAAAGGCGAAAAACCGAAATTTTCGACCTTTGACCTTGAATAACTTTTTTAGCAGATGTGGGATCGATGGGGACTTCTTACATTTCATTTATAATAATGAAATGAAGACCTCCATCAATTTTCAGCTGTATCGTAATTTATGCAAGCTGAAATGCTATTTTGACTGGGCTATTAACCTTTTGTTTATCTACGGAGTTCTATATGGCAATTTTAATGCAGCTTAACTTTAACTTTATCGTGTGGAGGTGCTACTTTGCAAAACGATTTATTGCGTGCATAGTTTATTTAACAGTCTAAATGTATTGTTAAGACGCAAAAGTTTTATTATTATTGTTACGACTTGTAGCGTAGTGTTTCGGATTAAACTTAAATGCGTGTTTAATTTGTGTGTTAGTGTTTCCGACACTAAAAACCGGATTTACCGTTATAACACCAGATAGGTCTAGTTCATATTTGCTTTTTTAACCAATTTTTAACTTGATCGTTAATTTTCCCGGTACGGCTTAGAACAATTATTTAAACGTTCTCACGTTAAAATTTAATTGCACTTCAGTTTCTTGCCATAGAATGGAACTTATAATTCGGCGGTTAGTTCTTTCGTTGTAGACTCTTAGGTAACGGTGGACGTCGGTTTCAAAGGCTTTTCCCGATATATCTATATTTTTTATAGGTATACGGGGAGGTCGTGGTAAGGCTTTAAAGCTGATTCAGTTGAACTAACCTCCCAGTGCAGGTAGTTCACGAGAAGGTCATAGGATAGCTCTTTATTGAACTAATCTCCTAGTGCAAGTAGTGTACGGTGAGTTCGCGGTATAGTTCTCTAAAGATGACTTTGGTGAACTAAGTTCCTAATGCAGGTTATGCACGAGGAGATCATAAGATAGTTCTCTGTTTATGAAGCGGTTTCAGTCCGGTATTGAAGAATTTTTTGATTTGAAGTGTTCGTCGACTTTTAGAAGATAAATGTATTTTCTGATATGTAAAACGATGTTAAAAATAATAGCAATTACAATCTTTCATACCGTACTTGGTAACTCAGCGGTTGGCGTATTTGCATCTAGATCCAGACGATGCGGGTTCAAACCCACACACTCCAATAATTTTTCAACAGAGAAAAAATTCAGAGATATAAAAACTTCCTAATGGGACATAACAAAGCCACAATCCCAAAAATGAACTAATTACTTGTACGAAGGTTTTCACATATAATTTATTTATTGTCTTAAAAGTAGGTAGAACTTCAACACACTCCTAATATACCGAGTGATCACTAAATTTTAGCGAACTTTTCCTATGGAGAGCCAAAGTCTTTGTGCAATTCAAATATCTGCAATTAGTTAATTCTTTTATTTGATCATCAAAACCAGAAGTGCCCAATACGAATACCATAAAGTCGGCTTCTCTTTCCGGATATATTCGATATTATTTAAAAGTGCCTCTACTCCCAGTATACTCCTGCACTAGAATATTCAATGTGTCATAAATTTTTGAAGTTAGAAACTTATAATTTATGGTACAAGTTAATGGAAGAAATGCATTATAGCAACAACTGATCAAAAATTTCAATAATCGTTTAGTTTTAGAACAATTTACATTATGTAAACTTTCTGTTAAAGTTATTTTCTCCTAACCAATTGCACAGTGAAACAACTCAACATAATACAGAAGTTGCCAAAAAAACATGGCTTAATTTGGTCGTTTTGCACACTTTCAATACTACGATAATTTTTACGGAATACAAATAATGCGACTATTGTCCAAACATAAATCAATGCAACAATTTTTGATTTGGTTATAAAAAAACTCTTTGTAAAGCTAAAGCAGATGATATTTAGCTACTGACTATTATTTTTTGCGTTTCCTTCGTGATTCTTCCTTTGAATTTCTTTTACCTTTAAGACATACCTTGTATCATGAATGTTGTATCATGAATTGTTTAAAGATGTCAAGATTAAAGCGATATAAAAAAAACTTTCAATCCTTGTCAAAAGGACTCTACGTAAAAATAAAGAAATAGCAATTATTTTAAGTTTTAGCCGAAAAACTAAAGCCAAATTCCTGTGTTAGATTAGTTCGAATTCCTAAAGTGATATAGGTTATTTTGGCAACTATTTAACTGGAATGGACAGTTGAGAACTATCAACATACCGATTCAATACAATTTTGATCACAAGGATGATCAAGAACAAATCGGTATTTGAGTGCTAATTATCAAACTCCTCAAAATATTTCACTGCAGAAATAACGACAGACTTTTTATGTATAAATTGGCTTTGTTTCGTCAACAACGATGAAACGACGCAACAGATCTATAGATTATATTCAAAACACATTATACTGTACTTTGAAAGCTAAATTTGATTGGGTCCTTGCTAGATTATCAATAATGTAACACCCATCGCGCATATATAATATATTGAAAATGCGTTCCTCGAGATACCCGTAATCTGAGCGATATCGATTAGCCTCAATCTGGAATCTTATAAACGTTACACAATACTTTTTTATGTTTTTAGCCTATTTAAGTGCAGTGCACCATTGTAGCTTAGTGCTCATTATAACAAAATGGAAAAACAGTTTAACTGAAGCTCATAATTACGTTGAGTAGCAAAGTCAAATCCGTTCCAAATGTGCGTATATTTTTCTACTAAAAGTTCAATCAAAATAACATCTTTAGTGAGCAGATGATGGATTCCGAATTTGTATCGTTGCCTAAATTGGACAGCACTTGGATCTTCCAATACGTGAGTTGCCTGACAGACTATCAGCCTCGACCGTAGATGCACTTTTTGTTATATTGATATATCAGTCATAATGATACATGTGAAATTTCATGTCGTTCCTCTAATAGTTTCACTTATAGGTTTGCCAAAAATAAGCAAATTGTGGGAATTTCTTAAAATGGGTCAATGTGAATATCATTTAGTGATAAAACTACTTATTAAGGATGGTGTAGTGTCAATGTAAATTAATTCTAAGTTGATAAAAGTGTATGGTCACTCTTCGCCTTCATTTTTAATACGCGAAAACGGGGCTTCAGGATCCTCATGCAGGATAACAAAGAAGTTCAATGCCAGAAGAAGTCATTGAAAAAGTATCTCCTCTGGTCTTAGCTAGCCACCAAGGGAAATTACGTGGAATAGCTGAGGCTATAGCTACAAGTAAGATGACGTAAGTTATATTTTGCATAAAAAGTGGCCACGAAAATGCTTTACGCGATCTAGCCGCCTACTTGTAAAACATAGATTACAAATGCATTTGTATAAATACATCTCAAGGATTTTTGAAGCACATTAACAAAAAAAAACAAACTATGCGTCAATTTATAACTATAGATGAAATATAGGTCGACTATTACACGGCAGCCGAAACAGTGGACACATGCCGGTTGTTCATTGTCAAAAATAGCAGGGAATATTATGTTGTTAGTATTTTGGAACACTTAAGCAATTTTATTTACTGATAAACTACAGAAGGGCAAAACAATAAGAATACTATTTCAACTGTCAGGCAAGTAAAAACTCGTAAGAAAAGACTTTGTTTGCAGCAGAGAACAATCACTTTCCATCACGTCAATGGACCGTTTTAGCAATGAAAAAATTGAGGAATTGGAAGTATAAGTTATTGAAACATCCATCATATTCCTCATATTTGACCCCTGCGACTACCATTCCTTTTCAAAGCCCAAAACCGTCCTCGTTGGTTAGTTGTTTATTAAATCAAGAAGCAATTGCAATTTTATATTTTAAAAAATATGGAGAACAACTTCAAGAATGGGATAACAGCTTTGAAGCATCGCTAAAATAGATGTCTTCAGCTTAAGCAAAATTATGTAGAAGAATAAAAAGTATTTCAAATAATAAACTCAACCCTTCATAGCTGGGTCGGGAAGTTTATAAGCGACCGGGATGCTAACATCATTTAATGAACCAATATCGCTGTTACTGTATTTTGAATACTTATATTACAAATCGGTAATCAAACCAAATTTTAAATACAGGGTGATTTTAAAAACAGCAGCAAAATTGAACCGTATACACGGCGATAGATATAAATCAAGAGAAAAAAATTCTTTTTAAAAAATTCTTTGTCATTTCAAAGATAAACGCTTTTAAAATAAAGTTGCAGAATTGTTTGAAAGCTTCTGCAATATCAAACAACGGAACGTGTCGTTTTAGTTAAATAAACTACAAACATATAACACAGTTTTGTTACGTCATTTTAAAACAGTAAAATAAATAAATCGGAGATATTACTTTCATTTATAGATTTGCATTCCTTACAAACGTTGTATGTTAAATTATCGGGATTTTTTTATTTTGTCACACGCTTTTGAATAATAATGTCTATATTTTTCGTTACCGAAGGTTTTAGTGGTTATTAATTTAATTACAAAAGAGTTAAGTTGAACATCGATTTTAAATCCCTGTGATTTTTATTTATGGAGCTATATGAAATAACTACCTTACGTAGTGCCTATTAATAACCTAGAACAATTAACAGAACGAATGCGTTATGCTGCACGAACAATTCGTGATTCCCCCCGAAATGCTCCATCTAATGCAACAATCATTACGCCGTCGAACACAACCGTGAATTTCCAACGGAGGAGAGCATTTTGAACACTTATTGTAAAAAAAGCAAGTGCTTCAGTTCTCATTGTATTGATTTTATCTCAAATTGCAAGTTGCGAAATATTCTTTGATTTTGAAGTAATACATGGCGCAAATGCAGTTAAATTGCTTCGATTTTGTGTTTACAATACCTATATTCTCTGCAATCTAAAATCGTCAAAAGAATGCCTTATAACAATAAAAAAACCCTTTACAATTTTTTACGAATTCTAAAAATTAAAATGATCCGAAAAGTAAATTATCAAAATGACGGTACTTGTAAAAATTTGGATATGGTCTTTAGTATAGTTGAATGTAATTGAAGCAGTTTTTAAACAAATTTGAATTCATATTTAATAAATTCGTTTATTATTTATTATAATTAGATGTATTTAAATAAATATTAAATGTTCAATTTTTGTCTCCATAAAATACGAACGAATAAAATGGTAGGTTATTGTGTATGCATGCAGGTTAGTTTAACACAAATAAACAAATACAGCCGCTGTAATTTAATATGATTGAACAACTTGTTATTTCCTCTACGCTACGTACTAGAAATTGAATTGCGTCTAGACATATTCATTTGAATACACTTTTTCCTGCAGTTCTCAAACAGTGTACATTTTTAATTCTTTACAAAAAATCTTCTATTTTATGGGATTTTCTTTTTAATGGACGTGGATAGACCTCCAAAGTATTGTGTTAAAGTTTGTCGGTATATACAGTGTGTAACGATTTCCTGAATTAAAGGTTTTATTACCTATTTTAATATTTAATTTTTGTATAAAAATTATAAGAACCATCTAATAAAACAACATAAAATTTAATTCAAAATCGTTATTATCAAAGCATTTTGATTGCACAAATAGAAAGAACTAAACTAACACTCTATAAATAAACAAGTTAATTAAATATAAAACATTATTTTAATTAATTTTGTTAATCAAAACAATTACAAGGTTATCAAAATAGTACCTGGAAACTAACTGTTAATACAGCAAAAGATAAAAAGAATTCCCGTTAAAGATTGGAGATAATGTGTACCAAGAAATATCAGATAAACGAAAATAGAATATATTGTTTTGTAAACACACATTTGATATATTTCCCTAATTGTGATTGTTATAGTAACGCCAGGATTATGCTTCACAACAAACCCGTACTAGTACTATTATGAAATGGAATAAAGGTTTGATATCATATTATCGTAGTTGATTGATAATTGTCTTTAGCCTAAAAAATAGTGTACGGCACACGATCGTTAAGTGCCTTAGTGCAATGGGTCTCAAAATTTAGAATATAGATCCAAATAAATTACCAAAAATCGACCCTTCAGGTCTCGTTATTTTAATTTTTTTAGCCTATTTAGCTTATTGACTCTTCATTTTTATTAACATTACTGAACTTAGTTTCGAGTGTCGGTCTTGTTTTGTTCAAGAGATTAATTTAATCTACAGCGGTGTTGCATTTGTTCAAAAAATGGATAAAACGGAAGTGAGAGATGTCTTAAAATGTCTATGCAAAAAGGGTTTATTGCCAAAAAAAAAATTCATATGAAGAGGCCAAAAAATTAAAAACTAGTTTCGGGATTTTCAATTCGGAAAGAATATTGTGAATGAGCACGTGTGAGAACACTAGCAAGAGTCATTATTAGACAAAATATTAATTTAATGATCAAAGTATTACAGTAAAATTTATAGCAAAAATAGATGACTTTTCAGTAGACTACGTCGAAAAGGTTTTTCGCCATGAACTAGATATTGAAAAAGTTTCTTCTCATTGGGTGGCTAGAATGTTAACGGCTAATCACAAACGCGACAACCGAATCTTCGCTGAGCAAAATTTGGCGATAATTAATAAGGAGGGTGAAACCTGGGTTCATCACTTTGATCAACAGTCAAAAGTTCAGAGTACGAAATGGCGGCATAAGAACTCACTTGTTATGCCGGTAAGATCATGGCGAGTTTTTTGGGATTCAAGTGGAGTTTTTTTCGTTGATTATTTGCAACGCGATCACACCATCACAGGTCAAAAACTAACAATGAGGAAAATTGAGTCGACGAGTTTTATTTCCCCAGGATAAGCCCCACCACCTAATAGTTGCGTCATAATATCTGTTATCCACAAAAATGGTTTCAAAGTTCCTGAACAGTGTCTTGAGCAAACATTATTGCCTTAGCTGAAATAAGGTTTACGAGGAGCACATTTTTCTGATAAGGAACATCAGATCGCTGCTTTAAATAGGTGGCTGGCAGAACAAGGCCAGAATTTTTTCCAAGGGCGTAAAAAAGCTTCGTCATCGATACACCAAATGTATTAACGTTTTTGGGGATTATGTTGAAAAATATAATTGTCTCAAACGTCCTAGTTGTTTCCAATGTTAGAGGCAACTCTCCTTGTACGTAGACGGGATACTGAGCTTAAAACAAAAATTAATGTTTTGAAAAAAACACTCGGGCACGTTTATTTCCATTTTTTGAGCAACTTATTAATACCTTCATAACATTTTAACATATGACGTCATCGAAATTTTTTAAATGACAACCCCCATTTTTTACGGATATTGATAAAAAAATTTCTGAATACATTCAGGTACCAAAATTGGGTTCTTTAGCGAAGCATTAAAATACTATGCAAGAGAAGTTCGCAGAAAAAGCATTTTACATTGATTGAGCAATAAGAAAAACCGATAAATGTTTAATAATTGCTCCGATGTTCAAATCGATCGCCATTTTCTGTCTGACATTACCCCAAATGGTGAACATATTTATCTTGTACATTTTTAACAAGATCGGGAGAGACATCTTAGCGCAACCATTATGACGTTCTTCGAATTTTCCACGTTATTGAACCTATGTTGCTTTCAAATAACCGCGCAAGAAGTAATTGAACGGTGTTAAATCCGGTGACCTGACGGACCTTTCTATTATACCATGTCTTCTAATGCAACAATTAGAAAATCCCTACTTCACTTGGAAATTGTCTAACTATGTTGAGCAACATGAGTGTCAACCATCTTACTGAAACCATACTCTTCAGCTTCGGAAATAAAATGGCGAGAATCGGTACCAAATCAAAATGAAAGTGTAAGTATCCCTGGCCTTACTAGTCAGTCATACCAAATGTTAAACTTTTACGGATACTGTATGTAAACGTCTTTGGGACAATTGAAACTAATTTTTAGTATTCACATTCTGCATTATTTCATAAAACTGACGTTTCCTAACGAATTCATCTTCATTGATTTGTATCTTAAATGATCTAAGTTTTTTTATCTCCAGTGACTGGTTTCCCTTAAGGAGTTTCTAGGATTTTCGTCAATGGAAAGTAAAGCATCTAACTTAGTTTCGTCATTTGATACCGATCAACTAGATAGCCCTTAATTTCTCACGTTACCAGTTTGTCCGCCATTTTACCACCACAAAGCTACGTCAAGGGTTCATGATTTAGATACGCCATGTTAAATAATTCACACACTTAAGATTGCATCTTTCTGTCTCCATTAATCAATGAACATTAAAAGCTGTATTGATCCTATTTCACCCAAAACTATTTTTAGACACTTTATAATTAATAAGCAAAACTCTATAATTAGTAAACAACAATATTCGATAATAGAAAAAACCATGAATTAAATCAACTTTGTATTATTCAACGTAAAGCTCTAGGCAAACTCAGTACTCCAAAGTAACAATTTCGTTTTTAACGTTCATTTAACATATTTTACTAGAGCATTTGTTTTTACCGACTACTTATCTAATTTCAATAATATTTATACGAAAATAATTTTTCTTGAGGTACTGCCATATTAGATTATCTATAGTAATTTAATAAATATTTTTCACATTTTTTCACAAAGATATTGACCTTTATTTATTATTTAAGAAAACTGTATCTTCACGAATTTCTCTTCAAAATATCTGAACGTTTTGCAAAATATGAAAGATTATTTTAGAATACATTAAAAAAAGATAGCTATCGTTTAAAATAAATGTCCTAGTGTTTTTCGCAGAACTTACACATTCCCGACTTCGTTACGTCCTCTATACGGGGTGTTCCAAAAATAAGTGATACCGCGCAAACTGTGGCATAACTGTAGAATACAATTTTTTTATAATTAATTTGTTTTCAAAATCCATTATTAAATTTTGAAAGTTTAAAAGATATAATTTGCTCTAAATACAATTCTGTTTACTACCTAAAAGGAATTACGAATGGAACGATAGCAAACACGTAGTACTCTAATTTGATATGAATATAAAAGCACTCAATGTTTGCTTAGGACGAGCTTGTAGTAAAGTAGCGTATAAAAGTTATTTGGTCTTGTTTATTTTCTTTAAGATAACAAAACAATTTTAAGTCAACTGTGACAATTTAATATTTAATTTTTAAACTTATTGATTATCTTCTGTCAAAGTTATTTGTTAAAAACACAAGATTCTAAATTGTTTTATCTTAATATTAATACAATTAATTTTGTTTTAAATTTTGTAACGCCGACCAGTAATATTATTCCCTAAGCTTTACTATTGCATACAAAAGAAAAACTGGAAAATACATTGCTTATTTATTTCGCTTTGCGAAAACGATTTTTAAATTTTTCGCTTACCTGTTAGATTCGTGTACCGGAGATGAGCCATACTGTTCTAAAATATCTCGAGTAAAGTAGCGTTATCGTCTGAAATTTTTAGAAACAAATATGTTCCTAATTCAAGATCCTGATGAGGCAATCAAGGGCAATGATATTACTATCCGGCACAGAGCGCACAATTATGGCATTGTTAATATTTTGAAAACTATACTTGCCTGAAAAAAACTTGAGATGCAAATTCTGTTCTATAGGTTATAAGGCACCCACAGTTTGCGGGGTGACATTTATTGTTGGAATACTCTGTATAAAGTGGTAATTTTAATTAGGTATTTATATTTATAGAGGTTGTGTATAATTCAAATATAGAAATATACGACTCACAACTACTAGGATCCAGTAGTAAGGATAAATATGAATAAATGAAATT
>JAHWXV010336150.1:0-13706 GCA_024586415.1 Phrixothrix hirtus
AACGTGTATTTCCGCTAAAAACTGGACATCGAAAATTTGGACCGAAAACATGACTTTCTCTATACTATATTTCATATATGTAAGAGAAAGTAATAAGTATAATATATGAATGAAATTGTATATTTAAGTTTTGTATCTTCTGCACATGAGACTCAAGGATTTAGGTAAAATCGAATCACCGGAAGTGCCACTTTATTCTTGCGATTTTTAAGTTTTTTTCCGATTTTCTCGAAAATAGCTATAACTTTTATTTTTAAATGTGCTACGGTTATTATGTATTTAATGTCTCATTACGTGAACTTAACCGTTTTTCTGAAAAAATGCGCTGAAGCTTGTTCTCAGAGAAAATTGCTGGAGTTAAGTAGCTTTTCGCCTGTCCAGTAACTTGGATGGATGACCGTTATAATTATCAATGATCTAATGATTGGTGGACACTATTGGCATATCTATGTGAGAAAGTCGTGTGTTGTCTCACACCAGATTTTTTTAGTTATCTTAGCGAATGAAACGGTAGAAAAGGATGCTTCGGTATATGCGTTATGGTATAGTGACAGTAGGAGGCGATTATACATTTATGTTTTCCTGATCGCAAGAACACATTTCTGTAGTTCGTTAAGTAGAAACGTTTTTTATTACTTTGATTGAAATATTTATTAATTGCCTATCCTCAGTTGCTTAATTTTCAATAAATTAAATAAATATTTAAAACTCGGTACTTTATAAGTTACTTAACATTTTTTGCGTCTATAGTTTATTACCATTGAGATCGCTAGTTCTTTAACTTCAACCACTTTATTGCGTTTTTTTTTATAAATAATGAATTGCAACTATAGAACAAATATTTTGTAATCTTGAATAATTGTTTGGTATTGTTTGAGCGATTAATGTTATTATTCAAGTGCATAAATTATGCTTTTACTACCAAAAACACATTTTCTTATTTTTTTGATTAATATTACATCGTACATTTTAATTTTATTAGCGTTTTCGTGGTTTAAAACTTAATTTAACTTCCCAGCAATTTATTTATTATAGGTAATATATCCTTGGTTCAAACTTTTCGTAATAATGACTGCATTATGTGTAAAGTTAACAAATTTGAACACGTGGTACTGATTGATTTTTTTTATTAATGCTGTTAATGATTTGAGCTTTCATTACAAATAGTTATTTGAGTTCAACTTTGATTAAGTTTCGAAAGCAATTTGTGGTATTGCAGCTTTATTTTCCTTTTTTATGACACACATTTCTAAACCAAAGTTTCAATAAATTAATTAAATTTTAAGAAAAGGGCCCATGGTCAAATAAGTTATTATTTACAAATAATTACCGTTTACCCAATTTTAATACCCCATTTAACATTTATTGTATGATTTCAAAAGAAACAAAGAATTTTGAAACAGTACGCTACTATTTACTAATAGAAACTAGGTATTAAAATAAAATTGAATCGTGAGTGTACAAATTAGGAATTAATTTAAAAATCGCTATCTGTAAATGTAACTTGTATTTAATTCTGCATTATTTACAAATCTTTGAATTACAATTATATTATACAAACTATCCAAAAATAGAATATTCAAGAAAGTTGCTCTCCGCAAACGAAGTGAAAGTTATTGCATTCTAGATAATAAATTAAGTGGTGAGTAAAAATACGTGAGAGAAATGCGTATCTGCTGACCTTGGTGGGCGTACTTGACCTTTTTGTATAAAAAGGCCTGTGAAATAATTGCAGAAATTAGAAAACTACTACTTCACTTTTAAATAAATAAACACTTCTGCATGAATTGCACGAAATAATTTAAATTGTAAAAAGAACAATGTTTCAAGTCGTGTCCTGTAATCTAAAATTTATTTAAATATCTGACTTCTCAAAGTTAGGGTGGACTGCTGTAGGATAACGAGTTCCTTGTTAGATTTAATAAGAACCGATAGAGGTGAATTTCAAAAGATAAAATATACTGTCCCGACATTCACCTCAGAAAATGTAAATATAAATTTAGGAAACTATTCAGTGTCAATTTTACACCTAACGTCTTTCAATAAAATGTATTAATCGTCGTGTACTCTTAAGAGACTCTTACTTATATGTGCTTAAACTATTTCTGAAATAAACAGTATGGCTTGAAAAAACCCCACCATGCACATCTGATTCTAAATTATTGAAAGCATATGACTAAATCTTTTTGAAAAATCATATTAAGAAGTAGAAATATTTCAGAAGTGAGTCCGAGCTATATTTGGATGACGTAATATCATCTTTGAGGTACAGTTCGTTTTGATATATTAATTTGAACATTTATTTAGGCAAACGTTTGTGATCTCGAGATACACGTTTTTAACTTTAAATGGTTGATGTATCATTTAGTTTGATTCATATTAATCAAGTCAGTATTTTATGCACTAAAGTTTAATAATTAATTTTAATATTTGATGTACTTCTTTACTTTTAATGTAATTGTATCTAGGATATTCTTTAATTGTGAACCGAGCTATTAGGTTTTCAGTTTTTAAGGGTAATAGAAGTTTCGTATTTATTCCAATAAAAATGATAGAATGTTTAATTTTTTAAATATGCGTTCTAGACAGCAATCTGCGATATTTACATATTCAAGCAAGTTTTCTCATGGATTTTACGATCTTAAAGTACTTGAATTATAAGTTAAAGAAGGTTTAAAGCAAAGTGTGCGGACATCTTGAAGTCGTTATAAAAACTAATTCCCAGAAGAGTGGATTGTTTCTAGTGAAACAAATTCGTCGAAATAAAGTTGCATCAAGTTTGATCTTTGAATAGAGTGTGTTGGCTTAGGATTCGGCTAGGGCAGGTGATAATTTAAGTTTTTATTTTTAAAATTAGTTATGCAGAAACTGAAGTATGGTTTGAACAACTTGTCTTACTAATTTTAGTTATTTAAATTTGGTGAGCGACACTCGTATAATTTTGTCACGTGTTTGCGTTAAATGTGGCGCTTCAGGTGTCGATAAGTGCGACCAGGTGATTTTTAGCATCGAGGACTGACCTTCATCTCGAATCAAGCCAATAGTAATTAAGATCAAAAGCAGCTTCCAACCTTGTTGTGAAATGCAATAGTTTAATAGGAACTGTAAGTGTTGAAAGTCATAATAAATGAAACGTGGTTGCAATTACAAGCTTATTCAAGAAATTTATAATAATTGTAGAATTGGTTCCATCGTTTGTTTTGAACATAACTACGAACGAAATCTATTGTGTTATAAACTATTTTGGTATTTTGTTTTTCTATAAATTATAATCTTTGATCCAATCCAATTATTATTCGAAACAATTTATTTAAATTTTGACATGTTTCAGTCTTATTGATAAAAGACCATTTTTAAAGATAATAAACTATTAATGTGAAATTCAAAATTTGAATGTCAAAGAAAAAGGAAAAAAAATAATTGACATTCAAATTTTGAATTTCACATTAATAGTTAATTATCTTTGAAAATGATCTTTTATCGATAAGATTCAAGCATGTCAGAATTTAAATAAATTGTTTCTAATAATAGTTGGGTTGGCTTAAAGATTATAATTTACCCAATTTTGAAAATTGATGAATTACACATTATTTTGGTATTATTTAAACAATTGATTGCATGTCGTTGAACGCATCAGAGAACTATCGTCTGTATCCTAATTCTGTTATTCAGCTTCGGTTTCCCTATGTGCGTTAACTAGCTTAACAGTTTATTTATTGTAACATTTGACGTATAATTTATATTTGCGCTGGCCATCGCGAGCACTTTTGTTTAATGATGGTCTTGATTGCATGAATTCAACTTTTAACAATCCGTTGGTTTAATTGTTATTTGAATATCAGTACTAATCATTTAATTTTCGGAAGGTAAGGAAGAAATTGTGTGAAAACTATATATAAACTGAATTGTAAGCGAGCGTTTGCCCGACTGATTCCAAATCGCAATTCCAGTCAATTTTGGATTGAATTCCTGATTTAATTAGAATTTTAGACAATTTATCTTTCTTTTGGATTTCTGACAGAAACGTCTATCAATTTTGACTTCCTACCGTCCATTGTCAAAATAGGCCATTCTAAATTTCACGCATAAGTCATCTGCTCAACTGCCCACGTAATTAAAATTCGTAGATTACTTTGCGCTTACACGGATGTTGTAGTCATGGCAAGGAAATATGCTTTTAAAGCCAATTAATGTGACAGTTTTAGTCTCAATGCGAAGCTGCGATATTATCTTTGGCTAATAATAATGAAAGAGTAATTAGCCACCTAAAAGGGCCATCTTAACCACGAAGTATTTTGCTTATCAAATGAAGTCAAATAAAATGTAACTGCTACACGTACAAACTGAGCGTATTTTGGCGGTACTAAAGATTAAAAAGGTTGCTCTAATCACATCTATTCGAGATAGGTTGGATTTTTAATTAAATGTCCTTTATTAACTTTTAATGTAAATGAAATTAAGTGTATACGTCACTGAGTTAGAATAGGTTGAATACTATTGTTAAATTCATTCAAGTCTGTATATATTTCATAATTTGCGTGTTAGTTCGCATATTTTTAAATAATTTAGTAAGGATTTCGTTTTAGATTAAGTTGATTTTGGAATTTCAAATTAATTTTGGAATTTCAACTTAATATTCGTTATTTTAATTCTATTTTATTTAATTTCTAAAAACTAAAAGACATTAGCTTGAAATTAAAATGTACATAGTAGCTTTTTAACATTTTTGAAATGTTGCTACGTGACTTAAAGCTTATAGCTTGCTTCGCTTCTTATATTGAAGAAGGTAATAAAACCCTAAGACTCCTTTAGTAAAGGGCTACCACCAAGTTTTGTATGTAATAATGACAGTTTTGTTAATAATGGAGTCGGATGTGCGGAAGGTGAAAAAACTGATATTGTTCTTTTCCGACTTCAGGACACGCTCAAGTATTTGAATAACATAAATCGTTCAGGAGCGACCGTATACGTGTAGTAAACGCTCCTCATGCTTCAAGATCACGAATCGAATATCGGACGAGGTGGTCAGCTTATTCGAACAGACAAATATCCGTTGATGAATGATGAATTGGCGACAGGTTTTAATTTTCCAAATTCGCGTACGATGGGTGCCAATAAACATGTCCAATGAACATAGACAAAAACTGACTGTGATTTCTCAGAAATATCGCCAACACTTTCAAAATTAAGGAGATGATTCTTTGGCACCTATCATAACAATCGATAATAAGTCCTGGGTTTACCGTCACATCCTAGAAAGTTAGCAGGCTGGTATAGAATGGCATCGCTCAGATTCTTCCCCATCCAAAAAGTTAAAACCTTAACCATCGGCAGAAAAAGTGATGGCGACATTGTTCTGGGACATTCAAGGTCCAATTTTCGTGAAATCTTTCATAGAGCGGATGACAAAGAATCCAGAATATTACAGTCAACTGCTCCTTCGATTAAGAGAAGCTAGGACTGTTAAGTAAAGACGTAATTATTTTCACAGGTCCGCATACTACCCGTTTAATTCAAAATACGGCCACCAAATTGGATTGCGAGGTGTTATTTCACGGTCTTTACAATCTCGGCTTATTACCTTGCGATCACCATTTATTTGGTCCACTTAAGACGTACTTGGAAAGGTAGAAATTTACATCAGATCAACAGATAATTGAAGCGGTTCAAACTATATTGTGCAATCAACAATAAAACCTCTTCTCCGCTGGAATCTGCAAATTGCCCGAGGGATGGAATAAATGTATTTTCATCTAGGGTATTACTTTAATTTTGTTTTTTATAACTGATGCTACCATAAAAAGTTCGGGTTAACTACAGTCCCTTCGCACGTATTTGGTGAGTATCCTTAAATTTTAAAATACCGTTCATTAATTGTGAGTACTTTTAGCTTGTCTAATCTATTGTATTTAATTAGTATAAAAAGGAACTTATTACCATTTTAACCGTTTACTATGTATCTAATCTGTTGGAGAACGTGAATTAATAAAGTTTGGACAATTTAAAAAAGCGCCCTCGCACGCTTGGCGAGTATGGTTCACTATTCTTTCGCGTTGACTATTTTGTAGACAAAATTATTTTTATCTACCTTTTATGTTTGTTGTGTTTAAGAATTTTTGACCAATGTACTCTTAATGCTGTTACTATACTTCTCTTTCAATTGGTTGTTTTAAAATTCAGTGTGAATCAAATTCGTACACCCGTAACATACAGCGAAGCTTAAAAAATCTTGTCATCATTGATAATTACAGTGAACAGATTCGATTCCAAATTCAAATTATTTCAATTTTCTTCTCTAAATTTTTATATCACTTGCTTGAGGTTTTATTTCTAATTCAAGTTAAAAGAATTTGTCTACTTCTGGGCTATGGTGGTCACTACTTTTGATAATAAAAGTAAACGAAGTACTTATATACCGGGGAAGCAAAAGGACGAGCTCTTGTCAGTCAATTTACCAAAGTATCGATTATACCGACACTTTTATATTCCTTGGAGAACTCCAGTTCCGCTTCAGGCAAGAATAATTAACATCTGTTATATCCAGGGTGCGTCAACACTGCTAACAGGATGATGCCCACATTATTATCTATTTTGTCGTATATCCATAAAGATTTCGTATGCCATCTATCGTTTTACTCACGCCCAACTCCATTGTTCTAGATAAGTTGATCCTTGTTCACCCGTTGGTTACATTATACGCGTCGTACACATATTGTCACGTGATATTCTATACATTCTCAAGGATATCTAGAGTGTTCCTAATAATTTGAAAACTTTGCTCAATATATTCTCCTAGAATTTTTACGAATTGAAGTCCTTTAAGACGACCCTAAAAATAAATATCGGTAGGATTACAATTGTAGTCAGCAATCAAAATGCGCTCTTCTTCCGATCCAAAACTTCTTTTATTACCGGACTAAAATGAGTTGGAGCTCCGTTATGCATAGACTAAAAGATGTATCAATTCAGTACCGGTAGCATTAAAAATGATCAGTTAAAGAATCCCCAATGATACAATTCAAACATTGCAGAAAAATTATTTTTAATATCGGAATTAACAAATTATTCGTGGATTTTCTTGTAACCATTGATGGTTGTTATGAAAATTCTTAATTACGTATTTTATAAACAAAGGTTAATTAGTAAACAGGATTATACTTTGAAACTTGAAACTATTCAAAAAGAACTGGTGCGGCATAAAGTCGATTTTCAAAAAGAGACTTCTAACATGTAAAATAATGGCAGAACCATCTATTGTTTTATATTAGGAGGTATTATAATACCTCAATAGATGGCTCTGCCATTATTTGTCATCGTCACCCACATAGGGTTGTGTGTTTATAAGGAAGTTTTGCATTTTGAACCAGCGTGCAAAGCCACTCAGTACTGATGAGCTTCACTTGGGCGAAACCATTGGTCTGCTGGTGCTGTGTCACGTTGGTTAGAAATGCCAACTTTCATATTTTTGCATATTTAGTTAGGCTAAAAATTTTTTGATGAGAAACCTTAGAATTGTTCATTTTACAGTTTCATGGCTTTTCACTTGTGCCGAATTAATCTTTTAAAAATCGTCCCGTTTTTAGGAGGAATCTTCTTATATATTATAACATGTAATTTTGCGCCTAATTTCGAGGTGCTAGTTCCTGTATTTTCTTTGATCATTTCCAAAAAGTGTACCCCTAAATTATAAGTCGACATCCTAAATCTGCAAGGATAGGGCTTTACCTTTAGCACTCGATTATAAATAGTCGAAAACAGTTTTCTGTTAAGACAACTTATTTTGCGAAATGTTTCTCTGCCCTCTGCCCTCTTCTCTTAGTCAAAACCTAGAATTATATATATTAATACAATACAATATTATGATTTTAATTTTAACATGTGTGAAATAAGAAAAGATCTACCTTATCAAACTCATGGCAAGAGTTGATTCCAAGACTTCTGGGACACACGTTATAAAACAACTGTTTAAAGAACTCTGACAAGATTATAATCAGTTTTATGGTTCACGTAATTGTTAGGATTTTTGGTAACAAATGTTTTGACAAAATTATGTTCGTTATAGACAGTATCAACTTGTTTAGTAGTGCAAATATGTTTAGCAATGGCACATCCATGCGATTTCTTTAAAAAAATCGCACCTGTGTTAGATTGGCCGTTCTTTAAGTGTTGTTTAGTTTGCCCTAGGTAGTCAAGCTCACATGGTTTACAAGTAATCTAATAATTAAGGTTACTTTTTACCAAATTTTCGCACCTGAAGAAGTCAAAGTAAGTCAGACGTGCAACCTAAGGTATAGGAATTATTTTTTTGATATTAACAGGATAGTGCACAGGAAATGCATTCCTTATAACCAAACAGTTAATGCTCTGCATTCTACTATAATGTTTTGATGCAATTGCGTGAAGATATTCGTCGCAAGAGACCGAAATTGCACCATGACAACGCTCCTGCACATACATGGTGTTCGGAAAATGCGCCAGGAAATTTTAAGGGCTGATTCTACACCAAACATAATGTGGGTAAGTCATTGTGAAAATGTCGTAATCTCCATGGTTACCAAGATACGGGGGTGCAAAGAGGAATTTTAACATCTATTTTTTGCTCTAGATATCTTAAATTTTTACCAATTAAATTTTTACTTGGCACATAAATTAAGCTCGATAGATGTAATAATTGTAGGGTAAAAATAATTCTTTTGACTACCGTTAGAGGGCACTTTACCTAAACTGCAAAATTTATTTTTTTCATACTTTGAAGGGGACGGAGGACAAATATAAATTTTTTGACAAATAAAATTTTTAAAAAATAGTCCGGCTGCTTTTTGATATTCCCTCGTATTAATAAAATAAATTGAACGAAGAGGTCGATGATGTGATAAATATAGTTATGAAATTTTTTAATTCAAACTCAAATTGAAAGTCTACTAATGGCAATTTTCTTAAAAGTAATATAAATTATGTTCAAAATGTTTGAATTCATAGCAATTGGGGTTGAAATGTCACAGCGTGCGCTTCTTTTCATGAGGCCCAACTAAGCTGAAACAAGTCAGCTCTAAACGCTTTAACATTGACATCCTACAATATAACCTTTAGATAATTTATGTTATTTCAGATATATTTAATTCTTTAAACATTTGAAACGTTTCTAGAAAATTGCATAAAAGGATAAATGTTATAAATCAATGTCTTGAATTTAATGAAAATATTTTATAATAAGTTTGATCGATATCACAAATTTATATTAACATTTCAAATATTTTAAATGAATCTGAGTACTAACGCAAAAAGTACTTAAATAGTAAAATAATTATACGGCCTTTCCGTTAACAACTTTTCAAGTTTTTTTTACAGTTGCACGTTTGTAACATAACTTCACATTAATCTTTATAAAATATCCTGTATCATAATATATTCCATAATTAAATAAACAGCCTTGATTCCAAATAATTAAGATTTATATTTCGTAGGTATATCTGTGAGCAGTAATTTTTACTTTCTCTGAATGAATATAGGGGGAAAAGACATTATGCCTTGTTGTACCCTTGATTACAAAATATGTATATGTTTCAGGGGTGTATGATCGCCTAAAGCCATGAAGTGAAATCTAAGATTCTGAAAGGAATTTTAACACATTAAGCCATAACCAGACTTAAAATTGTGTAAATCGTATACAATGATAATAATAATCATTTAAGTATGAATAATTTACAAATAATTAAGGTTTATCAAACAGAAATTATTTATTATTTTTAAGGAGTAATTTAGAATGCTAACAAGTAACTACTTAAATTTTATCAATAAACTCAATACCTCCGGTATAATAAATTAAAGTAATTTGATCAATGCTTTTTAAAAATCGAAAAGGATATGAATATAAGATTCCAATTTAGAAACAAAACAGCATTTTAGTCGCTATAGAATATAAACTTTTAAAGATCGTCGATTAAGCAGCCCTAAAATGTAAACATATATACAGGGTGTTATGGGAATATAGTCTTTTATTAAAATAGGCAAATTTTGATAATTAACCTTAGGTCAAAACTCAAAGAGAACGTGGATAAAATTAATTGAAAATGAGTGCTGCAATGTTTGGGACTGCAGACATTGTGAGCAGCAAATATGCATTGTGTTGGAAATGGTTTATTGTGAGTAATTGATAACGCATATGTACATAGTCTTTTTGTTACATTTGGTATGAATATAATTTACGTTTAAAATGCATTACGCAATAACTGTCCTATTTTAAACACGTAAATAAAATTCATCTCTTTGAATGGCACATCTATGACCTAGATTTTTTTCACATAACATTTATTGTACGTTTACATTAATTCAAATGCTTATTAATTTGACCAATATCTAGAGAATTATTGCATTGCTTAATTTTCCAAAAAATTACCGTTTATTTTATCCATTATATCATTGAACCTGCAAAAATACTCGATAGATTCTAAATAAAGCCTATTTATGGATGTCGTTGAGTTTATACTGTAACAAAGGCCGCCAGGTTTCGTATTCCTGAACGATTCCACAAACTAACGTTGCATTTATGCATGCGTTAATTTATTATTTACTACACAAACAAATAAAAAGCTACCAAGTTATAAAATATTTTAATTAAAGACAACGAAATTATTTCATTATGTTATCTTAAAGAAAGATATTGATGTATCAATAAATCACAAAGGTTATTAAATACTACACCAATTTATAATAATTTATAATTTTCACACAAAAATGGCTACCTTCTCTAATAGACGTCCCAATAGTTGTAAACTGCATATCGCCTTAAATTCAAATTCAATTCATTGCCCTTTTACTAAAACACAGCTGTTTTACATGTTCATCGGTGCCAAATTTCTTTCATGGTGTTTATATGGTGACATCATGCTGGTTGTAATATAAAATTATGAAGGAATATGCTAGCAGTTCTCAAAGAGTGCGGGGCTCATTTTCAATTAATTTTATCCGCGTTATCTTTGAATTTTGACTCAAGGTTAATTATTAAAATTTGCATGTTTTATGAAGCTCTATATGCCAATTTAATAAAACACTATATTCCCATAACACCCTGTATAATATGCACTTCAAAGCACATCTATACAAAAGAACTTTGCACTAGGGCATAACCGAAAATAATAAATAACATCCGCACTCCCGAATAGCTTTCAGCAATTTATTATAAACTGTTACCTCAGTATTTATATCGAATGAGACGACTGCTATCGAAAACTCCAAACCAACCCAACTACAATTTTAAGCATGAAAAATTAATCATACTGGCAACACCATCATATTGGAACAATGATGGTCGAAATTTTGTCCAACTTTCCTAAAATAAAAGTAATTCATGTTACATAAAAGTTAATTGCAAAGAACATCCTGAAAGGTGTAAATTTTAAATTTATTATATTATTTCAAATATGGTTCCGAAAAAAGACGGGAAATCACGGCCTGTTCGCAATATTTCAAAATTTACCGAATCGAATAATTTGAAGATTTATAAAATGCGGCGTTTTCGCTATTGCTTTCTTAAATTGACAACATTATCCGATTAATGTAAAATACAAATTTAAAACAGTAAATATTTTAATAAGGCGCACTAATAGCTAACTAATTAATATCTGTAAATATTGTACGCAGCAGTTATAAGCAACATATCTTTTGTAAAAATCCTGGAAATTACAGACTGATTGTTAAACGTTTTAATTTCTAAAATTTTGTAATTCTTCTGATAAAAATGAGATTTTCGGGGAGAAAGGGCCACGTGTTACAGTAAAAAATTAGGTTTATAAAATAAATAAATTTTGAGATTTGAAACTCACTGCTTTTAAATAACAATTTCTAACGCGGGGGCGGGCGATATTTTACATGCTTTTCATATAAACAGCCATAGTCAGTGATATGTCCTATTTATACGAAATGTATGTAAAATATCGTCACACCAATACCGCTGTGGAACTATTAATGTATTCCTCCCCAACAAATTTTATTAAACGACTGCGCTCTTGCCGTCGGCCCTAATTGGTGTAGTGGTTAGCATGTTTGCCTCTACACTTATAGGACGCGGGTTCAAATCCGATCGAGGTCGGTAAATTTTTCAGTGGAGAAAAATTTAAAAAACATGCCTTCTTTTCGGATAAGGAAGTAAAATCGTAGGTCCAGTGTCAATGTGATGTTTAGCACGTTAAAAATCTCTACTGCCGGTGGAACACCTCCAAATTCGGCACAATTCTAGTAGGCACAAATCAAATAAACAAATGCGTTGATTCCACCGATTATTTAAATGAAACAATTATTAAATCAGATTAAATATTTTTGTAACAGTATCTGAAATTATTGTAAACCAAATAAGAGTGGCTTGAAGCCTTTGTTCCTCAACAGTGCATTGTATGGAGGACTAAAGCATCCAAGTGACTCTTATTCCTTGTGCTCATTTATTAATTTTACTTATTTCGTGTTCCTCAATTTCAAGAAAATCAATAGCATTTTAGCTCTAAATATGATTGTAAAATCTTCTAAATATGAATTATCATTTCAGTTAATGCAAAATATCCCTAAACAATTCTAACAATGGCATGAATGTATTAAAATATACCGCATAAGCGTACCATGTATTTGTAAATAAATTTTGACATGCAATCTCATGGACTTTTCTTTATCTTTTGAACAGAAATCTATGGGGTTGGATATTGCGTTTTTGCGTCTGAAGAGCTGCCTGATCATTTAGCAGTAATTATTTGAGGTTTGTGTTGCTGCAATAAATATATGTTTCTTAGCAACACGATAGTGAAGCAGATATTGTATGAATATAAACTTACAAATTGTTTCAAGCGCTTTTTAATGTTTTATAAGTTATTTACCGAATATACCGTGTCAGATCGTTTATCAACAATGCCTCCATATCTTCAATTTTTTACTTTCTCTTACCTATATGAAATATAGTATAGAGAAAGTATTGTTTTCGTCCAAAATTTTCGATGTCGAAATTTTAGTGGAAATACAGGTTTTGGGATCCCCTCAGTCCGAAAAACATGTTTTTAAAAATTTGGTTTGTGTGTGTGTGTGTGTGTGTGTGCGCGCGCGTGTGTGTGTGCGTGTGTGCGCGCGCGCGTGTGTGTTTGCGTGCGTGTGTGCGCGCGTACGTGTACGCGCGTATGTGTGCGTATGTGTGTGCGTGCGTGCGTGCGTGCGTGCGTGCGTGCTCGCATGCGTGTGTGCGTGCGAGCGTGCGTGCGTGCGTGCGTGCGTGCGTGCGTGTGTGCGTGCGTGCATGGGTTCGTGCGTGTGTGCGTGCGTGCATGCGCGCGCGCTTGCGTGTGTGTGTGTGTGTATGTGTGTGTGTGTGTGTGTGTGTGTGAACAAAATATCTTGAAAACGAAAAGTCGTACATAACCGAAATTTTATATTTGAGTTTGTATCCATCCTCACACGCGGCTGCAACAACTTCACTAAAATCCAATAACCGGAAGTGCCACTTTACTCCTGTCGTTTTTCGCGATTTTCTCGAAATTGGTTTCAACAATTTTTTTTAAAATTATAGTATTTTCTAGAGATTTAATACCCTTTCATATAATTAAAACAACTTCTCAAAAAAATGTCCGTGAAACGAGTAACCGGAAGTAGTCGTACCATTAACTATGACTAAAATAACTATGAAACTGATAATCCTAAATAAATGAAAATTTGTATATGAGATCCTAACTACC
>JAHWXV010336220.1:0-12731 GCA_024586415.1 Phrixothrix hirtus
AAAATTAATATACTAAATATATAAATAATTAAATTAACTAAATCCCCTTTAAAACCTTATACGCTACTTTACATTTGTGCACAATTTCACAACTTTATCATTAGAAATAAAAAAGTTATCGATTTTTGATCCGAAACAGACCTCGATTTTCCATAGTGCGCCGGTCTGATAGACCGACCAGAAAGTATGTACATTAATATACTACTTATTGCAGCATTTTAGACAATAATACCTATATAAAAAATCTGAATTCATTTTCTAGGGCTGGTAGTAAACGATTTTGTATATAAAAAACATAGTTTATTTGAAAATAACAACTAAAAAATACATATCAAGAATTTGTCACTTAAAAAAATATAAATTGTAAGTTAAACTAAAAACTAAAGTATATTTGTTTTATTAATAATATACATAATGCATAATACAATATTATATATTTATTGATCTTCATCAACATTTCTTTCATAACATTCCTTACATACTACGATAATATGTTCTAGACAAAAATCGTTTACAATAAAAGCGAGCTTTTCTATTTTTTTTGGAGTCACCGTATGTACAACGATCAGTTACAAGAGATGTTTGATTTTCTGCATCGCCTCTTTCAGCTATACCGCAAATGTCTCTTATCCTTGGTTTTAAAGTTTTAGGTAGAAAAGGTTCCATTGCACGTCTCCCTATGTGCATTCTGACCAACTCAACGGATAGTTTCTCTAAGAAATGCAGTCTTCTTATAGAACTATTGGTATTATTAGAATTAAACACCACAAAAGCGTTATATGCTGCGATATTAAGTAAGCTATAAAATATTACCATTGGCCAACGGTTAGTAGCACGAGCACAATTATAGGATGCACATAGTTTGTCCAGTACATCAACTTCGCTTTTTGTGGCATTATCTGTTATTGTAATTTTTGGCTTTCAAGTAGTATTGTCGACTTCATTGTTATGGCGTAGTGTTGATGAGAACAATACATTTCTTCTCCTCTTTGGTACATAAAACACTATGGTGCAGTCTTTGCGAAATTCAAATATACTTGAACCAACGGGCCTAATATTGGCATTTAAAAACTCTGGAGGAAGTTGTCGCTTATTTGATTTTATGGTACCTACTGGTGTGAGATGGTGTTGTTCTAGGAGCTCATCTGCTAGTTCCTTGCTGGTAAACCATATGTCGATTATTACATTTCGATCTATACCACTAATAGGTTCAATTAATCGTTCTACAATACCCTTGCCACTGTTGTTAATTCGATAAGATCCATTCGGTTGTATCCCAACGTATACTTCCAAATTATTCCAATAGTATGCTATTGCATCGGCCAAGGCAAATATTTTTATACCGTACCGATTAGGCTTAGACGGAGTGTATTGCTTGAAAGCACATCGTACTCTAAAGGCTTCCAATTTTTCGTCTACGATAACATATTCTGATAAGAACAATTTGCAACAAATTCATCGAATATAGATCTAATAGAAGTCAATTTATCTGTTAATCGCCTCTCTTCGCGCGTATCCTTGTCGTCGAATCTGATGTATCTCAATAAAAATTTGAAGCGAGATAGCGACATTGTTAGTCTGTAGAGCTTCAGAGAGGTACATTTAGTTTTCCGCAGATCTTATGCATTCTGGTGATTTAATTTTTGCATTCCAGATAAATATAGGAGTTCAAGTAGTGCACGAATTTCATCACAATCGGTTAGTTAAGCGTACCTAGATCGTGAATAATTTTTTGCAGCTAACAAAATGAATTTGTTTGTAAATTCTATCACAACGTCTATAATACTGTCCGTAAAAAATAGTTCCCATATTTCTAAAATTTAAATCAAATGCTTGTATGGTGCTGTAATGCCAGGTTTCTGCGTGTCAATATCCTTTGCGCGAGTTTTTACTGTTTGGCTCCATATGTATTTACTTCATTCTGTAACAGCATCCTCTCCGTAGAAAAACGAACCACTTCTTATTTCAACCTCATCGTTGTCTTCAAATTCTTGTTCGGTGTCACTTCCGTCTTCTCTCTGTTCAGTGATATCAGGTTCATTTTCATCGACTTCGTCAACAAATTCAATATCTGCGGGGACATTCTCCAATAATTCGAGTAAACGTGCTTGGTTTCTCTCGTAATCGTCCATAACTGTAAAAATTAATTAGATAGATAATATTTGCTACATATATACATATTTATTGTGTCTTTAGTCAAAATTAAATAAGACTTAAAACTGACTTTGAAAGTAAACTAATTAACATAAATATTAGCTGAATAATAAAATCAATAAATTCAAGCAGTTTCAAATGATGTAAATGTATTCTTAAAAACAAATATACCTATATCATCAGTTTTACCATTAAGTATAATATAATTTAATATTGTTTAGAAAAGACCAATTTTAAAATATAAATGAATTGGCTAACAAACCTTGAAATGAAATTATAAAAATACAGCAAATATATCAGCAAGAAAATAACGCAAACCGCTAAACTTACAATCACAATGTTGAACACATTTGGTGGCGTCCGGGTGTGAGACAGGAATATCGTTTGAAACAAAAAACGTCTAACCTACACTTCTGCGATTGCACACTGACGAATAAAATGCATTTTTAATAAGATAATGTAAGGCGTTCCCTACTACACCTCTTGAAACAAAACTTATACTTGGATAAAATTTCCGCCGGTCTGTGGGACCGAGTGCCACCCCTCGAAGGTTAAAACCTTTCTACCCTTTTATTGCAGCAGGTAGCGACCGTTCTTAGTCATAAAATAGCTCAACTTTGTGACGTCAGAACCTGTTTCCTGCCCCATTTGATATACAAGGTGCTATAACACACATATACAATTTTGTAAATATTGAAGCTACTCAGTTGCTTTATCTCTCAAAAATTCCGGGTACCTGATCGTTATTCTCTATTTCGGTATCAGAGAGTTAGTTTTCGCGTATATATATATATATATTGAAAATCTTCTACTATTATAAATATTTTACAATTAATATTACTGAATAATAATATCCAGAATTTGGGTATAATTGTAAAATATATATATATATATATATATATATATATATATATACACACTTCGCTTTAGACTATAACAATTGCGTACTTAATTGCTAAACATTTTCTAGATATTATAAAGATAATGTTCTACCATTACAAACTATATAAATTTGAATGATATTTCAGCTCAAGCAAGTATAATTAAATACAGAAAAAAGTAAATATAAGGTTTTGCGCATAGAAGTTTCCTGTAATTGTAAACGTGTTGTTATGTACACATTGGTATTTACGTTAATCTTGTTTTCTGCTATACACATATATTTTGCCAAAGTATAGAGACTTAAACAAAAAGTTAATTAAGAGAAATGAGGTCAACTAAGGTAAAACATAATCTAGGTGCTATTATAAAGGTATATAATAGAAATTATGGAATGTTAAAGTATCTTAATTATAACTAAACTCCTTTTTATTAGAAGCTTAGGAGAAGTATGGCACCTCTCAAAGAGGATACATCTATTACATAATTCAACTTCAATTTCTAATGCAGCTGCATCATAACCTTTTATATAAAAATTTTTATAAAATTTTATTAACACAATGTGTCAGACAGGGTTGGAATTGAATTCACATTCACCTTATTGTAACGAATATAAAGGACACGTCAATTTTACCCTGGAGGGAATACTTTCTGACGTATATGATATAATATCCAATTCACCCCTATAATCTCCAGAAAATCTAGCTAAAAAATTTCAAATAACGTCCTTTCCCATTGGAGTACATCATTTGAAGGGGCATTAAAACGTATAGATTTCTGACACAAACGGAAGGTTAATACGTTCAGTCATCCGGGAATTACTTAGGCTTAGATTTATAAAAGACAAATTTACAAAAATAAATTATTAAGTTACTGCTATCTTAAATATCGCATAACATGTTTGGGCCGTGAAAGTGTTTATGTCTTTAAGTACCTTCAATCACATTAATAAAATTCCAAAAGGCTATTAAATTCAAGTTTAGAAATTTATATATTCACGTATAAACAAATAGAAGCTTTAAGCTCATTGATAGGGGTTTTGAGGTTGATGTAATAACCGAAAAGTAAAAATTTTCACGTTGATCGGATCAGCGGTCGCATTACTTATAGTAGTCAATATTATAGAGATGCCATGTTACATACGCAAAAGCCTGTTTGCATCTTATAATGGGAATGCGCACTCTTAATGTGTGTTTTCACGGTGATAGTTTGCGAACCGGTAAGCTGAACTGGTAAGCGAATTAGCGGATAAGTATGTTCTTCTATTGATGGTGTGAAATACTACTAGTTTCCAGCTAGTATAAAGTGTGATACAGTAGAACAATGCCGAAGAATGTCGTGGATGAAATTATTGATGCCTGTTGCAATAACAGTACCACGGTGACACGACTGCAAAATTGTCCGAGCCGCTACCTGTTAGTGAACTGTCCGGGTATTCGAATAAGTAGGTAGTGATGCTGTTGATATAAGGATATTTTACTTGCAGCTAAACAAGCAGCTAGTAAACTATCCCCATGAAGATGCACTTTTATGCATACAACATCCATCTCGACATATCTGGGAAATAATTATAACATTTAAAGCTCGAAATTAAAACCTCTTGGTTTCTTTTAAAACTTAAAACGTCCTAAAATCCATTCAGATGGTTTTATTGAAAGTATCTAGCGATAAAGGTAAAAGCATTTTTCAGACTTTCGAATAGGAGTAACGGTTCCTTCAAAATTGGTTTTTCAAGAAATGTTATTCTATGTAACTCTCAAATGTGTACACGGAACAACCTCCGGTTGGTGTCATACATTTTCTTTTAATACTCTCTCAAGTGGTATTCTATCATTTATTATTATGCCGAATGCAACATTTTGTCACGAACTTTGTATTCCACATGTCATGCTGCGGAGGCCTTATGCCGTAGAAACATTTGATCACCACGTTTTACGGTGAATAACTTGTACCGCGGAAAACTAATGGGTTTCATGTTTTTTTGGGTTTATTATGTAACATAGTTGGTTAGTATCTGTGTTTAGATACAATATTCATAACTATTCTATCGGCTTTTGTTAATAGCTAATGTTCATTTTTAACCATGGTTTAATAAACAGGAACTAGGTAGCTGTTACATTTTCGTCAGCAGCTTAAACTATACTTGTTATCTATTGACCATATTTAAGTATTTTGCCAATTGTGTGTTACGTTCTATGTTACATCCTTTCTTAAGTGAACCTTTTTAAAATTGAAAACTAGGGAGCAAAATATTAAAACAAGTCTACATCCTACAATAACATAAACCTTTCAATCACTTGTAAGCACAAATTATTTTAGAAAGGCTAGTTTTATTGATGCAGGTGTTGAGTATGACCCTAAAAGTGATACCGAAGATGAATTAGATTTAGCGACTTTAGATTTTTTATTAAAGGCCTCCAAAAATGCTATACTTACAATGGAAGATCATGCACAAGTTGATGCAAATCTGCATGGTGGAGATATTTCATGTGACATACAAGAAATTATAAACAATAACGCCACTGAACTGAACGTTTATGCAGACGATGATGTCGAAGCTGATGAAGAACCTGCTGGATGAATCAATATCGACAATGTAAAGGACACTCCAGCAATTACTCAAACTTTAAAAACATTTTGTATGGACAACATGGTGAAGAAATGACAAATGCTGTGCAATCGTTCCAAATAACGATCGAAGACTGAGCCACATTTAACATGAGTACTAACAAACTAAAATTAGTGCTTTTTTCTAATAATGATGTACACAGAGTGTCTTATCGTAATGGCTCATCAAAAGTACCTAGAAAATGAATGAAGGAATTAAAGTCAAACTTTGGAAAATTATCTTATGCTGCCTGTTCTATCTACTATAAATATTTTAAACATGGCGGTACTTCCGGTAACATCGGATATTGACTCTAACTTCGTTATTTTAAATAGAACATCCGTAGTTAAATTTTATGTTATAATTTTACATTAAATTTAATGCACCTTTTGTCTAAAAAGTATTCACATAGCTTTTGCCGTATTCAAGGAAAAAACTATTTTTATTTCTTAAACCCCAAAATAGTGATTTCAATAAAACCGAATTACTCTAAGCTGGAAAAAGGTACAGTTATGAAACTATTAACAAAAAACCAAGTAATAATATGGTATTGCACTGCATAACTGCCTTTTTATAAATGTGTCGTAGAGGAAAGATAATTAAACCCCTTTACAACTATCCGAAAGTTGCCACATAAATATTGTTTTTACGTCAGACTTGAATGTTTTTGTTGTAACACTTAATAGAGGATTAAATTCTCTTTCAATCAGTATAAGGTATCCCTATACCTAAAATCAGCAGTTTTTTAGTTATTTGCCAATTCTCTTGTTATCAATAAATCTCACATCTTTATTATAGTAGTTGGCTTTGGATTACAATAAAAAAAAATTAATGTTAAACTGCCATTGTATCAGTAGATATTGTAAGCGTTAGTTAGTCACTATTATTATTATAGGTGTTTTTGAGTAGTTCTTAATTGCTTTGACATTTGATTTTGGTAAATTATCCCTGGTTTTGCGCTGTATTACTTGAAATGGAATACACCAATTTTGATATGTTAAATTTATTCTATATTCATGGGCAATGCGTTAAAATAATATCTAGTACTTGCAGCACATTTAATGAAGGATATCCCGATTTACTGACCCTAACGGAGAACGTATTTACAAGAATTGAAGATAATTTTAATACATATGGTCGAGTAGAGAAGCCGCATAGAGCGGCGAAGCCTGCAACATCCAATGAAAAGGTCGAAGTAAATATTCTTGGTTACTTTAACGCCAATGCAAAAGCTTCTATTGGTTCTCATGAAAAAAATCTTGAAATTTCGCGTGCTTCCATTCAAAGAGTGCTAAAACTACATAATATGCACAACATTAAATTTCCTGCCATCTAACTATTAAATATTGAAGATTGGCTAATCGGGTGAAGTATTGTGAAATGATGCTACCGAAATCAAAGCAGATCAAGATTTTCTCAAAAAAATAATTTGGACAGACAAATCGAAATTTTCTAGAGAAGGAACTACTAATCGTCATAATTCGCACATTTGGTCCCAAAAAAATCCGAATGAGTTCAGAGAATGAAAATTTCAGGTTCGCTTTAATATTAATGTAGTTGCCTTATGCTACTTTTGTATTTACAATGAAAATTTAAATGAGGAAGAAATTTAGGCATACTATGAAACCAAGTGCAAGATTTTCTGGATAAACTACCCTTGGTAGAATTATCAACATGCTGGTATCAACTATATTGTGCTCTAGCTTACTGCAATTCTTTAGTAAGTAATCAACTGCGTGCAGTGTTTGAAGACAAATTGATTCGATTTCTTAATCCCTGCTCTTGACCACCAAGATCCCAGGGCTTAGCGACCCTAGACTTTTATTAGTGGGATAGAATTAGAACAGAGGTATAAAAAACTGTAATAACTGCATTTAACAACTTAGGCTCAACTAAAATAAGAACAAGAACAAGTTGAAGGAGCCACTTTGAGCACATTTTATAAACTTTAATTGTTACTTTGTTGTTTTACTGTTATTATACAATGGAGTTTTGTTTATAATCTAAAAGATACTACTGCAATAAAGATGTAAATTTTTTGAAAACAAGAGAAATGGCAAATAACTGAAAACCACTTGTGTTTAGATATACCGACAGGTTATACTGATTGAAAGAGAATTAAATTCTCTATGGAATATGATAACAAAAATATACAAGTTTGATTTAAAAAAAATAATTATTTGGCAATTTTCGGATATTTGTAAAGGGGCTTTATTATCTTCGCCCTGCAATGGATCTTTAAAAAATTAGTTGGTTTTTCGTTAAAAGTTTGATAACTGTACCTTTTTACAGTTTACAGTAAATCAGTTCTGTTGAAACCACTATTTTATTCTTTAGGAAACAAGAATAGTTCTTTCTTCGAAAACGGCAAAAGTTATGTAAATACGTTTTAGACAAAATGTGCATTAAATTTGATATAGAATCATAACATGGAATAGAACTAAGGATATTCTATTCAAAATAACGAAACTACGGGCAATGTCCGATATTATCGAAAAGGCCGCCATCTTGAAACTATTTCTAGTAGATAGAACAAGTAACACAGGATAACCTAGAAAGGTTTAACTTTAATTCCTTTATTCGTTTTCTATTGTGGGCACATTGTGCAGTCCAAGCGTATCTACATTAGACAGGTTTCACAGTACATAGGTGGTTAGCTTTATACCAAATTAGAAATAAGAATAATTTCATAGGACATACCAGAATATCTCATTAGGACATACCAGAATATCTCATTGAACTAAGTTAAATGATGTGACTAGGAAAAACTCATTACTACATTTTCTATCTAAATAAATTCAGCAGCAATTAGTCATGGTATTGGAATTTATTACATCAGAATTCTTACTAACATTATTCCATACTAATCTAGAGTTTTGCAAAGTGTCCTGCCTTGTTACATAGTCGTTTTAAACAAATATTAGTAGTGTGCTGTAAAATGAATACTTGAGTTCAATACGTGTAAATAAATAATTTATAATTGAATGAATATAAATAAAAACTTTTAAACAATTAATTGATTCTGTTACAGTACTAATCATTTTTCTATTTAAAGGTACAACAGTGGAGACTGCCTGATATTGCCATTAATTGTTATTAGAATCACATGCATAACATGTTTAGAAGAAACACTTTTATTGTATACGGTTAAAATATTCTAAAAAAAGGATAAAAATTAGCTATTGATGAAAAACTTGTTTGCTTCATGGAGAGAACTGAAGCCATATCCTGCATATTTTTTACATTTTAGAAATAGTGCATAAGTATCTAATGATGAGTATAGTACAAAAATATTTCAAAGCTTGGCAAAATCTTTTTGTAAGTAAATTTCTTATTCCATGAATTTTTCAGGATACTACTAAATTACCATTTCTATTCTATTTCTTGAATTAGTAATCTGCTTGAAACCATTCGATAATATTATGAAGTACATAAACTGTAAACTATTGATTGCTGTATTATGTTTAATAATGTATGACCAATCTTATAAGTAAACTCTAGGGATTTATTACAAATTAGTTATGATTAGTTGTCTATATCATATATTACTATTAATTAAAATGTAATTTAATTAGTTCGATTTTTCACAATTGGTACCACTATCTAAATCTTCCACATTAATTACTTGTTTTTGTATTATTCTCATCTCGGTTAAACCACTTATCAATTGTTTTATCTGTACGTCAAATAAAATTTGATTCATTTATTAGATCGGTTTAAAGCATTTTGTTGCATATAAATTACTTTTGGTCACCATAACCCTCTCCCCAAGATATTTATTCTAATAACGTCTTGCCTTGATCCAAATAAGTTGTATTACATTAAACACACAATTATGAGATGGCAGCTGTAGAGCAGCACGCCTATGTGCTTATTGTATTATATCGATAGAATAGAATTTCATATCTTTATGTTATTTTTCTCGAATAAATATCTTTAGTATATTGGTTGTAGATTCACACCTTTTGCTATTATTCTTTAAATATGCAATAGTATAACTATTTTCTAAGAGGAAAAAGGTTCCTTAAGCACTAATAGGCAACGGTATCGTGAATTATTCAATATAATTAATAATAGTTTATTCAAATTCGGTGTTAATAGCATTGCAATTCCCTTGTTTAATATATCGCTGTTCGTTTTGCCATAAGCACGGTTTTGATGTTTTCACATATTCATAATATAAGCTCTGCTAGTATTTTATTAAAAATTGGTATCTCACTGCAGAAGTTTCAGTTTCTTCATTAAGGCCATCCTGTTATTTTCTATTTCAAATTTGAATTTCATATACAAGAGTAAACTATTAATCGGACTAGTACTAAGCTGGTCGTGCATTTTGCTTCATGTTGCACTTTTTAGTTAACGAACAGTCACATGCTTTTCTATTAAAAAGAAATTACCATAAGAGTTTCAATAATACCTTGTTCGTACATATCCTAAAGTATATGTATTTCCCACTTATCCTTTTCATCGTTCACCTAAATGAGAGAAATTGTTCAGCACATTAAAGTCAACTAACAACCACCATTAAAATTTAAAAAAATGTATCCGTTTCAGCGGAAAAATTTAATTTATCCATCTTCTTTAATCTCTGGCAGCTTTCTTATTTGAAGAGACAGATCAAAAATTCTTTAACATTTTTAAGGCACTTTTTTATTTAGATTACGAGTAACCTATCATATTTTGCATTATACTTTTTAATATTAGCAATGTAACCTCAACCGTATTTTTTTAAATATAAATACTAGGAGGCCATAACATTAATAAAAAGTGCTCTTAATTTTCTTTTCAGCAATACCAGGTTTGATATACTTATCTTTTAAAACAAAGAAGTTGCAACAAAATAACTATGTTTTTATTATAAAGTTAGAAACAAATCAAAAACAACGGAACATCCACTACGAAACAATTGACAGCATCTCATATTTTTAAAAACTAGTACAATTTATTAAAGAACAAAAAGGGATAAAATAGTAAAAATGAAAAAGTACTTTACTAGAGGATAATTTCATACCAGTTTTGTTCAAAATGCTCAATCATAAACAAGTTCAAGTTGGCTGCGATTTATTTTTAAACTATCACATTTTTATAATTTCTGGAATTCAAATACCAAAGCTAAGTGGCGGGTTGTTTGTAACATTTTCACAGAAAATATTTCATCGATAATAGTGGCCGGGGACATCTTCAGCTCTTTACTTATAACTTAACTGTACTGCACCTGCACACTTAAAATAACATGGAGTACAATAAATTTGCAATAAACTAACATTATATACGATGCTTAAATAGTTGTCCATTATTTTCCAGGCAAAAATAACATTTGAATTGTTAAATACGCGGCTTTGCTTAAAGAACGACGAGAAATTTTGTGAAATTCTTGAAGGACACTTTCTCGAAGTTCCTCTACTTTATCATACTGCCGAATATAAACCTTATTCTTGATATAAACCCCAAAGAAAGAAATCCATAGAGGTTAAGTCAGGAGACCTAGCTGGCCAATCAATTGGTCCATAACTCCCCATTCACCTATCCCCAAAACGCTCGGAAAGATATCAATGCACAGCTCGTGAGTTGTGCGCTGGGGAACCATCTTGATGAAACCAACAATTATTGAGTATGGCTAGCGGCAATTCGTCTAGAAGGTCTTCAGCGTCATTCTGTATCAGATAAAGGTATCTTTTTGCAGTTAATGTTTCTTCAAAACTTATAGGTCCGATTAATCGTGAACCTAATATGCCACACCAGACATTAAATCCAAGACAAGACTGATGTCTAGCATTTCTCACTACATGGGGGTTTTCTGTACCCCAATATCCAACATTTTATTTATTAAACAAGACGATATTTGTAAATCTACTTTCATCTGACCATTGAATTTGGGAAGGAAAACTATTATTGTTACTGTAGGACCTAGTATACCATTCACAAAAAGTCTTCCGTCTTTCGTCATCTCCTAGTCGTAAACTTTAACTAATATGGTGCTTATACGAACGATATTCGTTTCTCTTTAAAATGAGTTGAACTGTAGATTTAGGTATGCCAGCGTAATATTCGATTTGTCTGGTTGAGGGACTTGGCTCTTGGGTCACACTTTGCAACACAGTATTTTCAGTTTCTTTCCTTATTCAGCCATGTATGACTTTTGGCTTAGAAAATGTCCCATGTTCTTTTAAATTTAATTCCAATCTTCTAAACACAGTTAGAGTGGATTTCCTGCGTTCTGGACATTGGTTTAGGTACATTTCACTAGCATTCACAGAATTTTTGTGACAAACAATGTAACACGATAACATGTCAAACTTTTCTAGATTATTAACGTGTTCCGTAATTAATTTTAGTAATCACACTTACCAAAAATTATAAAAATTAAAACTTTTCTAGTAATAATAGAAACAAACAGCAAGTACTATTTCACAGTAAGCAACCGATTGTTGACAACCGAATGTGCTCTGTTTTCCAGAGCAATACAAATTCATTTTTAGACATTGCTTTAAAGTAAAATACATTTTTATTTTTACTACTTTATTCCTTTTTGTTCGTTAATAAGTTGTACTAGTTTTTAAAAGTATGAGATGTTGTTAATTGCTAAAAATGAAAACGTCGTTTCTTCGTTGTAATTTCTTTCTTTTAAAATAGAAGCATATCAAATCTGATATTACTGAAAAGGAAATTGAGAGGACTTTTTATTAATGTCATGGACGTCTAGTATTTGTATTTAAAAAAATAAAGTTTGGGTTACATTGCCAATATTAGAAAGTATAATGCAATATCTGATAAGTTATGCGTAATCTACATAAAAAAGTATCTAAAAGATGTCAAAGAATCTTTGACTTATCTCTTCAAATAAGAAAGTTACAAGAGATTAGAGAAATTGGATACATTCACTTTTTCCTTTGTAACGCTGAAACGGATACATTTTCTTAAATTTTAATGGTGGTCCTTAGTTGACTTTAATGCGCTGAACAATTGCTTTCATTTAACCGAATCTCTATCTCTTACCGTTTCCGAGATTCCCATGCGTAACGCGATCTTTTGGACACACTGTATATATATATATATATATATATATATATATATATATATATATATATAT
>JAHWXV010336221.1:0-15166 GCA_024586415.1 Phrixothrix hirtus
AAATGGCAGATGTGATTTTGCCGAAACGTCGTCAACAGACAAACTGTTCTTTTCAGAACCAAAACATATTAACGCGGGAACATACCCGGAAGCCAAATTCAACATGTATATATATATATATATATATATATATATATTTCATTATGTAAATTTTAATTTCAGTTGTTATTTATTTATATCTAATAAATAATTTAGAGATACTCGTAACAAATAATGTCATGCCGTGCATTGATTGATTTTGTGAATGTGTACTCGCTTTTCATGAATAATGTTGTCACGCACAATGTTAAGAATTTTCAACTTCTTCGCTAACTACGCTGTGAATAAGTGTTAGCTGTCATTTCTTTTTATTCCACGTATAATAAATAATCCGTAATTATGTTCCTATCAGAAAAAGCAATAAACAAATATTATATGTGTTTGCACAGACTTTATATTTTTGAGAACTTTGTTTTTACTTTTTAGTTTACAATACTTGAGAGATGTGCGATGGCGAAAGTAGACCATTGAATCCCAAGGAATTGGGAGAGAAGCACTAAATTTGAATTTTAGACGATGCTGTGGAAAATGAAAGTTATGATTTAGACGATTATAAGGAGGACGTGGGTGAATCTGAAGATACAATTTTTGATATTGATGCAATTCGTAATAGTGACGGTGATTCAAGTGAAGTTGAAAACAGTTCAGTACTAGAAAGTGAAAACGAAGATGTTTTGGAAGCCTTAGAATACATTACCAATACCGGAAGGGTTTATGTTTCACGCCCACCAGAAACAGTTAGAATATATTGAGGAATCGAGCAGGGCCGACGCAATTTGGAAAAGTTGGCACAGTTTGTGAGGCTTTCAATAAATTTTTTACTGACTATATTTTTGATAGAATTCTGCTCCATTCCAATGAAATGGCAACAAAAGTAAATGTTCCTATAATTACAAAGGTTGAGTTGGAAGCATAGATTAGCTTGTTAATCTTGATGGGGGCTTTTGATGATTGTTCTACCTCAGTAAGTGATTTATGGTCAGTATGTGCTGGAAACCCACTATGAGTAGAAATATATGTTTGCAGATAACCAAAATTATCCCTTTTGATGATTTAAATACTCGAATAATTCATCAAGAGCATGATAAGTTCCCTCCTATTAGATAGGGATTTGAAAAGTTGAATGAGTGTCTTCCAAAATGTTACATTGCTGATTCCAACAGTACCATTGACGAAATGTTTTTTTAGAGGAAGATGCCCATTTAAGGTCTACATGAAAGACAAGCCTGGTAAATATGACATACTTATTCGAATGGTAATTGATGCAAAAACGCGCTGTATAATTAGCAGGCAACCTTATGCTGGGAAAATATCAAATATCTCAAAGTCTGTAAAAGATGTTGCGAAGCGATTAGTTCAACCAATTAACGGCTCCGGTCTCAATGCCGCTATGGATAGATATTATACGTCTATTGATCTTGCTGAAGAGTTGTGGAATAAAAAATTGACCACAGTTGACCCTATACAGGAAAACTGGAAGCATATAGCTCAAGAATTGAAAAACGCTTCCAGCCGAGAATTATATTCAACTAAGTTTGTTTTCGAAGCATCAGGTAGGTAAGCCTCAGATAACTCACGTCCCTAATATATTATCCGAGAAAAACCGAAAACAAATCTTCTAATGCTCTCCACACAGCACTATGATAATTCAACATCAAACGACAATTAAAAAAACAGAAATAAATTAGTATTATAAACACAAAAGGGGAGTTGATGTTGTCGGCCAAATGGTTAGAAGGTACTCTATAAAAAGACCTACAAGAAGATGACCACAGTTTGTATTTTATACACTAATTGATATTGCTGCTTTGAGTGCTTACACAACTTATAACCATAATTTTCCCCAATGGAATAAGGAGAAATCGAATCGCAGGAGACTGTTTTTGAGAGAACTGGGAAAAGCACTGAGCACGCTTTTGAATGAAGAAAGATCTGAAAATGTCAGTGGATTACAGAAGCATGTGATTAATGCTATTGAAGTTGTTCTTGGGAAAAAGCAAAAGAAATAGCGAATACAAAACCCAAAGAGGTTGGTGGACAGGGGCGGTGCTATCGCTGCTGAAAGGACGTGTCTTGGAAGAAACAATGTGCCAAGATGAGCAAGACAAGAATAACTTGTTCCCAATGTAAGAACTATGTGGTAAATATTCTGAAAAGATAATTATTTGTGAAACGTGTAACGATAGTTCTGAAAGCACTTAACAGGACAAACATTTTGTGTTGTATAACTACTATTGTATGCATCTATATATATCCCTACAATTAGTTTTTTTGCTGCTGCTACTTTTTGAGTACTTATTTTATTGCCATACATGTGTAAAGCGGTCAAATAAATACTACACTGCTAAAAGTTTTGCATAGATCAGTTCAAATACCGGGCGCAAAATACCCGCCGTTTAGTAATGCGTGTTATCAAAAACAGCTTGGAAGTGCGAGGGTTAAGACAACTTACATTTAGAGAACGATTTTCCTCTACTCGGACAGTTGGTGATCAATAGTTTGGTGAGTAAGATCGCCTTGTAACGCTTAGACCAGTTTATCGCCGAATCCGAAGTTTTGGGTTAACATCATATTGTCCGCAACTTGTGCTTCCTATGACTGTAGAACATTATCAGCAATGGTTACAATTTTGCAATGAACGATCTCATTGAAATCTTAAATGGCATCGTGTTGTCTTTAGTATCGATTCTAGATTTTGTTTATGAATGCATGGCGCTCGTATGAGAGCCAGGAGAAGACAGGGTGAATGACGGAATCTTCGATTTACAGTTGAGAGGCACATACACCGCACTGTGGGTGTTATGGTTGGGGTGAGATTACTTATGGCAGCAGGTCTCACTTAGTGTTCATTCGAGGCAATATGACATCACAACGCTATATTGCGAAGGTGGTTGAAACACATCTTCCGCCATACCTACAAGAGCTCGAAGATCCATTATTCCAGCAAGATAGTGGAAGTTCACATGTAGCAAGGTTTTCTTTGAACTTTTTTAAGCAGGCTCAGATTCATCTTTTGCCCGGACCTCCAAGATCTCCAGATCTTCCTCCCATTGAACATGTATAGGTTGCGAAATTTGCAGCGTCCTCGTTTGACTTTGAAGACCTTGAGACTTGAGGTGCAACTTACATGGGGGGCAATACCCCAAGACGAGATAAACCTCCTTAATTCAATCAATGCCTCGGCGTGTAAATGAATGTGTAAATCAGAGAGGCGGCACCACACATTCTTAACAATTATTATAAAAGGTTGTTTAACTAAGAAAGGTTTTTCTCCCAAATTTTAATCATTTATTACTATAATATAGCTGACTATTACTACCAAAATTCAGTTGAAAATTCCAATCCCTTCTTGGTGTTGCAATTTCTATGTCACTCAGTATATAAAAGCAATTTTAGAAATTTGTAACTAAAAAGTGTTTTTCAAAATAAATAGATGAGCGTCGCTTTAGCATAACTGAATAATGCAGATATATATCACCAGAAATCTTTGGAAAAGGTTGAACACAATTTAACATCTAGAGCTCAATGGTGATCACCTTGAGCACCTCATTGAAGTGCTTTTACCTAGGCTAATAAATTTTATCCGAATTTTGTGTAACACATTTTACTTGTAAATTTTCAAGATGGTTTTTATAAAAGTAAAATAAAAAGACAAATAAAATCCAGATCCATGCAAACTTACAAACTAGTGTCAAAATGTTTTACACCATTAGATTCATAATGAAATTACCTTTAAAATATTGTACTATAAGATTTTTATATGCATATAGGGCTTAGGACGGTAAATCAGCTATCTTGATATGAAGGGCAAATGTGTCTCCTTGGACTAAAATAATCAACCTGGTTTTTCGTTTTTCTATATTATTGGTTTCAGTGTTATTCAGCCTGAGAAATTTTGAAATGATCAGAATGTAAAGCGTTCTAAGCGTTAACGCAATATTATTTAAAACAAAAAATTTTCTTCTTGAATATATCGTGTTTTGATGCTTTATTTCTGTTGTATGAGTAATTACAGTGTAATAACAAAAAAATTGATAGATTCTATCTCTATCTTTATTTCACTATTATACTAATTCGAAATGGCAACCTTCGTAATGGCCTAAATATCGAATAAGATTTCAATAAAAAATTTTCCTGTTTGTTAATTACTCAAGCTAATTACAGACTCTGTTTATTATTGGTAACCTGAATCGTCTTTAAAATCATTACCAGGTAATGTCTTCAGCATGATTTCCACCTTTTTCCATTGGTTACCCAAGCTTCTCAATCATTTTGGTGGTAATTTTCGAAAGTCTATTCTAAGATATTTTCAGACCTTCTTCTTTTATCTACGTGACATGTATAAGAATAGGCAGAATGGGTAATTTGGAGTACCCAATCCTCGAAATACGTGTAGTGCTTCACGTGCTAAATCTAAAATTCTAATCAAATTTGAATTATTGAAGATAATTTAATTGAAAGGCAGATAAATAACGCCATTACAATAAGTAATGTGATTATTTATTTTTAAAAAACGCATTGGCCATAAAACAGTAAATACATCGTCACAAATCAAATTTAGTTTACTGTTAATATTTATTACATTTAATACTAATGGTTACAAAATTGGTAATCGCAACTTTATCTAGTTTTTTATATTTAAAATACAGAAAAAAGTTTAATGTATTGCACACAAGTTCTCGGGAAATTTTTTACTAAAAATAAAAAGTACAGTTAATTATTATTCGAATTACGACCCCAGGTACCTAGATTTGGACTCTGCTATGCTAAAATGTGCAAATTCATTAAAAAATGTAATTCCCTTTTTGCATAACATCAACTTGTTGACATATAATACTAATCTGACTTACTAAGAAAACCATTTAGCTGTTTATATATGTATATGAAGTTATAATAAGTTCCATCAGAATAATTTATCGCAATTGTGTTTTGAATTAAATTTCATTAGAATTCAACTGAGTTATCGGTACAATTAAATATACAATGAGATATCTTAAAATAGAAAATGCCCGTTTTTCATTTAAATAAAAAAGTACGAATACGTCAGGTCATTCTATAAAATATACGACCGTACCCAAATTTTAATTATTTCAAGTATTTTATAATTCTGCATTGTTATATCTTTTATTGCACAGTTTGGTGCATTTATTGCATTTCTAACTGTTTAACTATTAACAGAATATGAAATTCTTCTAACAGAGTTCAGTTAACTTACTTCAATCCAATTTGCAGGAAATGATGCAATTTCCTAAAAATTAGCATTTAATTTGTTCTAATGCCAGCAGCCCGATAGAATTCTTTCAAAATTGTAGGCACAGAAGGCAAATGCTCCAAAAAGCAATGACTTCCATGATTGAAGATAAGTTCTAACTTTTATTCTTAAAACACAGTTAGGAAATGGTGAAAGGAAATTCTATGCGCTGAAAATAAGGATACGGTTATTAACTTTGAAGACTAGAAGGAATGAATCAACAATGAAAATAACTATGGTAATGGATTCTGCGTACATTGAAAATGTATAGGATAGTTTTTAGACAAAATAGGAGAAGGATTAACAAGTACCAAAACAAGGAATTATGTACAATTCTTAGGATAATTAACACGTGATTAAAAAAACAAAATAGAACACGGAGGTATTACAAACTTAAAACAACTAAATGAAAAGTTTATGCAAACCTGATAAAAGTCACGTAATATGAACAGACAAAATTGTTACTATAAAAGGTTATCCAAAAACAATTGAATTTAAATTTACTTGATACGTCACTTAAAAATTCAAATCCTGTCACAAGAATTAGACAAGCTTGGGCAAGGTATGTACTTCGATGGGCGAACCCATGATATTTTAAATAACAACCCTTTTTCGAAATTGCAAATGAATCCTTCAAATTTAATTTCGTTATTAGTGGATATTTAATAAAATACTCAGATTAATATAAATTGTTACTGTATAATGGGTGGAAAGATGTTTTGCAACCCAAAACGCTTTAATGGTGCTATTTCCTGAACTAGCAAGATTGCACTGGTAGACAGTGAAGAAGGGAGGTTTCCACATTAACTATTAAATCCAATAGAGCTATGGTTAGGAACGTCTTACAATTGTCACAATCAAGAGCGCTACTTTATTAAAAGACGTCAGGTTCCATGTTAGAGAAAAGTCGAGAACAAAGACTTATAATTCGAAACGACAATGTTATATTTACTACGCAGGTGGTGAGCGTACGCCACTGGGTTTGCGCTTCAACTAGGTCAAACTAGACTTACAAAATAACATAGTTTTCTTACTTAATTCTAGTAACTATCTGAAAGAAAAAATGGGTACTAATTCTAAGCATTTTTATAATTACGAAATAATAAAGTCTGCATTCAACAAATCACTGCAATAATAAAGAGGCAAAATATACAGTTAAGCAAAATGCGCTGATAACAAAAGGAAATTGAAAAAACATAATTGGTTAACTATAACTAAAATAGGGGACCCCTGGGTTTATTTTTAAATTAGATAATACTTTACGCGTTTGAATGATAACCATATTTAGCTTAATTAAATAAACTTATTAAAACTTGGTATACTATTTACAAAAGTTATCTGAATTGTCTTTTGTTTATAACTTGATCGAACTAATCGTTCCAGCAGGGTATATGAAAAAAAGGGGGTTGAGCTTTTTAAGAGGTGCTTTGAAGATTACGTCGCGGTAATATTAAGGTAGAGAGATGCCACTTACTCGATGTTTTAGAGTTCTGTAACTTCCCGAAGGAATTGAAAAACTGTGCTGCCTAGAGCTTCAATTTTATCGTACCTGTGTGTACGGCACCATCAGATACTAAACCCTTGTATAGGAAACGGACGTGGATTAATGACACAAACCCAAATATAATCCGCCTTTGGGCTAAAATGGACCGAGTTACCAATAATTCGGTCTCCTTTTGCCTAACTTGAACTTGGGTAACTCTTCGATTATCTTATTTAAATTTAACCTTGGCACGCACTAAAGAAAGCGTCCTGCTGTTGCACCACTCTAGCATCAATATTTTGTATTCGCGCATCTCACAGTGGAAGGCGAGTAGGAGGGATTATCGGTGCTATTTTTAGAACGGTTGGAGCTTGGTTACAAATTTTGTTGACGTAATAATTTCTTAAATATCTAAATGTTTCAGTTATATTTTGTTTTGTACCAAAGGATTTGTTTCACTTGGACTAATTATAATTTTAGATTTGTAATTTTTATTGCAATTATTATTAAATTATCGACGCGATGTTGCCCAATATGTTGAAAAACTAATCCTGCAGGGTGTCTCTAAATGCTTGTTAATATTAGTGTCAAAATTTCAAACGCACTTACGACTATGCTCCTCTTCGCGTACAACGGAATCATAAGATAAATTAGTGTGGCTACTACATGTTCTAACCAAACTAAGATAAACAGCACATAAAGTTAATTATATTCCTTTAATTACATATAAAAATAAGCATAAAAATTACAGATAGAACAATGCAATAATAACATTAAAACACCTCAGCGTTATAGGTTATTAAAATAATACATTAAAGTATCACCCATTAAATCTCGGTTCACATGTTTACTAAAAAAACGAAGTAAGTTCTTGCTGTACATCTCTTCCTCACGACTTGCTTGTTAACTGTTCCATGAATTTTTAATTAAAATGTTTTACATAAGAAAATTACTTCAGAACAATTAAGTATCTTCTTCTACAGTGCCTGATTAAAAAATCACGTTACCCTAGAAAATATTGTATTCTACCCTATAGGTTAACCAACTATTTTCTGCGATCATCACCACCGTGCAACACAAGAGAACCTGCCTAGCTCAAGTCTAAAAATTTTGAAAACATCCGTCAAGTAATTTTTGAGTTATCTTACGACAAAATGATCCCAGTTAAGATATATGTTGTCTTTAAATATATCTGAACATTTTGACCAAACAAATGTAAGATGTAAATAATAAAATGTCCAATGACAATTAACCGAAGAAGGCATGTTATCGAAAACCTGCTCAGAATCCTAGCCTCACGCCGGGCATGATCAAGAAACGCCTTAAATAGGGACATAAGTTCAATAATTTTACGGAAAATGACAAGTAAATTGCAGTTTAACAGATTTAGTACACCTGCAATGATTATTATTCTATGTATTACTAGGCATCCCTTCCCGTCGAGCCTGTGTTTCAAATAGTGCCTGAAAAATCAACTTTGTAAGTGAAATATCTGGTGAAAAATCCAATCCTAAGTATAATGTCCCTACAGTTATTTTTACGTTCCTTCAGCTCAGGTATTTAGTCAAGGAAGACTATATAGATGGACTTCCCCAGCCCTGGTGGGTTAGTGGGTTCCACCAGGTTGGATGGTGCCGTATGCTTTGGCCTTGTTAGGACATGTGCCTGACCATCTTCTTAATTCGGGGCGAAGGATATTGGAGGAGTCTGTACACCATATTCTCTCTTCTCCGCGTTGCCCTTTCAATAAGATCCGGAGCATCCAAATTTTTTCGCAGTTCAATATTTCTGAAGTAACAGGGGGCTCCTGTGACCAATCTTAATAGTTTGTTGTGAGCAACTGTGATGTAGCTTAGTGCTTTTGCAAAGCCTTTGATATAAATTTACTCACCATGCGTTAAGCTAGACAGTAGAATAATTTCTAACAGTTTATTCTTTTGGTCGAGCGAGAGTGGACTTTGGGGATCTATAATTGGAAAAATCTTCCTTACTACGTTACTGGTAATTGCAGACCTTCTTTTGGTGTGGTGTTTCCAATTTAAATCTTTGTCGAAAAGCAATCCCTGACAGTTGACCTTTGTTTTGATTTTGACTTTCTTGTCGTTGACTATCCGTTCTTTGATTCTCCTTGGCTTGTTGGTGAAACGTATTATTTCCGTCTTATCATTTTTGAGCGAGATTTTCCACCTTGCGGCAAAAGAACTAATTTGCTTGAGGCAATGTCTCAAAGTGGATTTGGCAATCACCTGCTACAATGATAGCCATATCATCGGCAAACTGGAGCATTTCTGCGTTTTTGAACATGGTGAATTTGGGGATGTCATTAACAAAAATATTATAGAGCACCGGAGAGAGTAAGCCATCTGATGCCCGTCTCTTCGTAGAAAGTGTGCTACCTAATTTTTTCTGGAAGGAACGGTTGGTCAAAAAGGAGAGGATTATATTGGTGATGGAGCACGGGATGTTTAACTGATACATTTTAGGTATCAATGCGTGTCTCCACACCTTGCCATAGGCTTTTTCAACATTTAGTAATGCTGATAGAATGTTGAATTTTGTCGTTTTTACTCTTGCAACCATAGCCTCGAGGTTGGTGGCTTGTTGGACGGCCTAAAGTTTGGTTGTGAAGCCAAATTGATTGTGTCATATGACCTCTCTGTGGGTTCCAGAAAATTCTGGAGCCTTCTGTTTATTACTTCTCCAATAATTTAGAGAGTACGTTTATCAAACTGATGGGTATTCTATTTTTAGGGATGGGCGGATCTTTATCCTTTTTGGGGATGGTGACAATGCGAGCAATTTTCCAATGCAGTGGAAAATATCCCATTGCCAAGGTCTTATTGAAGATTTGAGCGATTTCAGTCTTATGGTTCTTTGTGAGGACTTTGATCGCTCAAACGGGAATCCCATCTTTACCCAGAGCCTTTCAGGACTTCGTCATTTTGAGAATGTCGTCAATCTCCTCGGTATTTGTTGTTAACGGTTCTTCTACCGTCGAATTTGGGAGAATCTTGACTGTATGCTCGACTTTTTCTAAGAGCCGTTTGTTAACCGCCAGATTGTTGGAACACTGGTCCTCGAAACAGTAGGCCAAGGTTTCCGCTCTGTCGTGGTTGCTAAATTTTAAAGAGTTTATGGTTTTGTCTCTTTTGATGGTTTTGAGAAGTCTCCATAATTTGGAAGTTTTGTTTTCCCCAGCATCTTGAATGGTAGCATCCTATTCAGCATTTCATTTCTCTTCCAGCATTGTCCAAACCTCTTTTTGTAACTTAAGGTATTGTGATTTGTCGTTTGAATGGCTAGACCGAGCCCACGCTTTGTTAACTTTATTTTTGCTGGTGAGAAGGGCATTTCAGAGGAATTTAGCCCCCATCTGTTTGATGTTGATCTGTTAATGGTTGATTGGCAGTTTGATAGAGTGTTTTTGGTGGTGCTGGTGAGTCTAAAGACTGCAGTCTCTAGTTTGTCCGTCAGTTCATACCCTGACATCATATGCGAGTATCTTTGCCAATTTGTTTTAATTGTATGAAGTAGTTTGATTGTTGGATGTTGTCCGCCTATTTTGAGCACCACCGGGAAATTATCAGATGAGAGTTCGTGCAGTGTTACAGCGTGGGAGTATTTATTAATATTTATAGTGAAAAACAAGTCTGAAATATCTCCTCTAGCTCCATGGGGAATGTTGGTTGGATCTTGGGGTGCTATCGTTCGTAAATTGGGATTATTCATCGCGCATGTTGCCATTTTGCGGCCGTTGGAATTAGTGTTTCGACTACCCCATAATGCATGTTTGGCATTATAGTCACCTCCTATAATAGCTCGTTCATAGTTAAAAAGAATATCTAGGTCGGCTTGGAAGATACTATTCCTTGGGCGATTGTAGACTGAAATGAAAGTAGCTGGCTTGTCGCCAATCAGAGGCTGGACCGCGACTGTTTCAAGAGTAATGTTCAGCTGTAGTTGATGAATTTGGATTGTATTAGCTCTCACTGGTAGAGCTACCTCATCACCGGGGTGACCTACCCTGTCACTGCGGTGGACTGAGAAACCAGAGATTCTAAGTCGATCTCCCAATTTTAAATGTGTTCGGTAATACATGCTACCGTCAGAAATGCTTCAAGTTCTAATTCCCTGCCTCTAATGCCGCTAACATTCCAGGTAAGTACGTTTAGGATATTATAATCCATGAAGGAATTGTCTGCCAAGAGTTTTTCTAGAATTTCTTCTAGCTTCCTGCTAAGCGAGTCCGTCCCTGAATCAGACAGACGAGGAGGGGCAGATGTTCTTGCCCTGGCGGCGCTGTTTAGGCCTGTTGTACCTTTTCTCTGCTCTTTGATAAAATCGGGATTTATGGGATAATGTGTGTTCACCCGAACACTTCACGCATCTCTGAAATTTGCAAAGCACCTGTATGAGACATACCCATACAGTTGACACCGGTAACATTGTGTAGTTCTTGTCGGTCTACGTTTGGGTTCAGTGATAACTCGGGCCCTCATTATATCTTTCAATTGAAAGATTTGTTTACCTCTATTAGACTTTTCCGTATTCACTAAAATCAACCGAAATTTACGGTGTTTGTTGCCAAGCCTCTTGATAGAATTGAGGAGGAGTCCTTTCTCATGCAGGTCGCTTTCTACTTCTTCGGTAGAAATGCATTCAGGTACTCCCCTAATCACTATCTCTAGTTCCTTCTCGTTTTGTAATTAGAAGGTGTGAAAAGGTTCGTTACATTCGTCTAAGAGACGATACATTTTTCTAAAATCATCTGATGAAGTTACGAACACCTTTATGCCTTCAGGATGGTTAAGGAATTTTTCGATGGTAATACTATTCTTCGCGGCGTATTTATTTATTGTAGGATAGCTATCTTTGTTCCTAATTACTGTAGGAGGCGGCGGTTTAACTTTTGTTGGGTTGGCTACTGGTGGTTGAGTGAGAGGCTTTGGTGGTAGAATTAGCGGTGGGAAAAATTTCCGTTTCCATATCTTGTGCCATTGCCTGGCAACTGTTTGATTCTAAATCCGATTCTACGTTGTCCCTTGAGTTTGTTGTAGATTCGGCTTTACTTCCATCTATAATGGTCACTTTTGCCCTCTTTCTTCTTCTAACAACTATCCAACCATCTTGTTGGGATGGTGGCTGGCTAGGATCTAATTTGGTCCTTTCAGCACTTAGAAATTTGAAGATAGTTGTCAGCTGGACAATGCTGTTGTGCACCTCAATTAGTTTGGCATTCAGTTGTGCTATCCTATCTTCGTTAGTCATTGAATTTTGTTAGATTTTTAATAAATAAATGGTTTACGATGAATTGTTCTAAATAAAAATTAGGTCAAATTCAACACAAGTTTTATGAAAAATAAAGAAGCTGACAACATTGTTGAACGCTGTAATCTAAAACTTGAAACGAGGTTAAAGTAAACTAAAAATTGAAGTCTGACAGATGACCACAAAAAATTAATAGGTTAATTATGTGCCAATGTCAATTTATAACCAGAGTGGTATCAAAGGATAGAACTCAAACAAGTAACTACTTGTCAAAGGTGAAAGGAACTGTCAAAAACAACAAAAACTAAGGAAATTTAACGGAAAAATAGGAAAAGGTGGGTTTTTATCAAAACAGAATAAAATCACTTACCTCACGCATAAAAGGTGTCCTTGGAGAAGTTGTTGCTATTAGCGTCCCGTGCCCACTTATTGAAGCTTATTTCAACACACAGTTGGGGTTCGTTTCGCCGTATATTCTTCTTTCTCTGACCCTATCCAGTACCAGAATTTGTCTTATCAAAGTTTTTCGGTTAATTTTCAATGTATTAATTTAACATCCAAAATTTACATTCTTCTTCCAAAAATTTTTATATAAAACACAAAGGGATGGTGTTTTTCTTCTTGTTGAAGTGAAGAAGACCTTCCCGAGCCACGATTTAACACTCTATAAGCAATTAAATTCACGTTGTTTGATCAGAAAAGGTATTAATTCATGACGCACTAAAATCATGTATTTACGATTTTCGCATACTTTGAAAATCGATTAGTAATGCGGTCTGTGATGGACGTAATACATCGTGGACGCTGGCCAATACGAAAAGGTTTTCAGAAAAAGTAACTTTCAGAACTGATTGAGTAGTTCGAAAACGGCGAAAATTCTATTTTTATATATACATGGTGAGCGAAACCCGATGTCTCAGCTCTACTAGAAGAAAAAATACGATAGATAACATCTGAAAAGAGGTTGGTAAATGGGATTGAGTAAAGTCAATTTTAAGCCAAATTTGCATATTTTTGCATATTTTTAAACTGAGACAATGACGTCATCGGTTTTTTCCCCTGAAACATACCTATATTTTGGCATATTTAAAAAGAGCTGATTTTTCTAAGCAAATTTTGTTAATAAAAAAATTTTCTATCTTTTTCCGTTAAAAAGAATTCGATGATGTCATTGCCTCAGTTTAAAAACTTGAAAAAATATGTAAATCTGGCTTAAAGTGGACCTTACTCAATGCCATTTAAGAACCTCTTTTCAGATGTTTTCTATCGTTTTTCTTTTTCTTCTAGTAGAGCTGAGACGTCGAGTTTCGCTCACTCTGCACATAATGGGGAACGATGCCGTAAAGTTGTAAGTTCCTTATTGGTCGGGTAATGCACCATATGTGAACTCTATTGAAAACTTTTGGACTTTATGAAAAATAAATCACTTATACTGCTTCTACTACGAAAAGAGCAATCCTAGAGGTACTTATCAATGTATGACATCGTAACACATTCATAAAATTTTAAATAGAAATTTGTATGAAGCATGTCTCGTCGCATAAGGTTGCTGCAAAATGTGGGTACACAAAATATCAGTTTTGATTTATATATTGTTTATTGTTTGTAAACATTTTATATTCAAATTACATACTTCTTTGATTTCACAAGAGACAGTAAACGTATATATTCTAAAAACCCCTCTCCAGTTGCATTTTAATTTAATCGTCATTACAAATTAACAAGCAGTAATTTTTTTATTGGGCTTAACGATTTGGCAAGCACTGCATACACTCTAAAAATAAAATCATTTACTTAATGAAACCCTCAATTAAAAATCTGGTGTGAGATAACACACAAATATGCAAATGTCCACAAATGATGGAAATAATATTTACCTTTATTTTGGGAACAATAGTTCTAACGGTCACCCATCAAAGTTAATGCACACGCAAAACCCTGCTTAGCTCCAGAGATTTTCTCTGATAACTCACTTTAGAGCATTTTTTCAGGAAAATCTCTAATTTCGCATAAAAGGATGCAAAAGGTATAAGAACCGTGATAAGTTTCAAAAAAATTGCTATAACCGTATTCGAGAAAATCGCAAGAAACTTAAAGAACACAAAAATAAAGTGGCACTTCCGGTCATTCGATTTCAACTAAATTCTTGGCGTCTCATGTAGCTAGGAAACTTAAATATGGTTTTTTATTTTCATATAATGATTATATTTGAGATGGTATTCACAACCAATACGCCAAGTACTTCCGCTTACTCGATTTTCAAAAATTTATTATAGAAACTCCTTCGTTAATATAAAGTTAAGTTAAGTAGCTAAGAACTATACAAAGTTTGAACAAAATCGTTAGAGCTGATTTCAAGAAAACCGTGATAATGAAGAATTCAGAAAATATCTAAAAATGACAGAATTAAGGTGGTTATTCGATTTTAACCAAATTTTCCATTTTGCAGGAAAGGGCTATTATGACGTCAAATATAAATTTTCATTTATCTAGGACTTTTAGTTTCATTGTTATTTTATTCAGAATTAATGGCGTAACTACTTCCGGTCACTGGAGTTACGGAAATGTTTCTGAGAAACCACCTAAATTATATGAAAGGATATTAAATGTCTTAGAAATACAATAAATTTTAATAAAATTTATTGGTTATTATTAGGAGGGTATATGGCTCTGCTAGTAATTTTCGTAAATACCTACACAGGTTATACGTTTAAGGTCCAAGAAGAGTAATAAAGGTATAACAGAGCACCTGTAACCTGTAACATGGCTACCTGAAGTGGCCATGGAGCTACACACATGCCATTTTTAGATGATAGCTTCAATCACATTCCCGGAGCAGTAATGTATCGACACCAACCGAAATTGAAAATTCTACATCACCTACAGCTTAAACTCCCCTCTAATTGAAATAACGCGCACTACGCGTAGTTGTAATTACTTGCATTATAACTCTTTTTTGTAATATTGAATGTTCTTTTTACTTTCTCTTACCCTATATGAAATGTAAGTAAAAGAGAGAGGACAGGCAAAATTTCTAGGCGTAATAGTCGATAGTCGTCTGAAATGGGACTATCATATAAATGAATTAAGACAAAAACTTGCTTCAACCTGCTATGCATTAAAGG
>JAHWXV010336242.1:0-10959 GCA_024586415.1 Phrixothrix hirtus
TAAGGACATGGTTTCCTTAAATAGCTTATATTCCTTATCGCGATTTTTTTGCATTTTTAGGATTGAACGATTGTACCAAGGATTACTCCTGTTTCTTATTCTTATACCCCTTTCAGGAAATACATGTTATAAATTCTGTACAAATATTAAATTTACACATATTTATATTCACTAATATTATAAATAAAGATTATTTATAATAAACTAATTTGTACAATGAGAATTTCAAGAATGATTTTAGTTTGGTTAAAAATCTTTACGAAAGAAATACGTACTTTAGCCCTTTATTTTAAGTCACAACAGAGGTCATATTAATTTCGATTTAAACAAAAATCAATGACATTGGCACAGCTGTTTGTTCATTAAAGGTGATTGATTTTGCAAGTAGCTATGCGGTAACGGCTTTACCTTTTAATACCGTTATGTTAATTTGTGTTAAAATTTACCGTGCTAGTTGTTCGGATATTAACGTCTTTTATGATTAATTGTGTGAGTTTAGGGAAAAAATGTCGAACGGAATACAGACAAAAAAATAGTAAAGCTAATTTTTAAATCGTAGTGTTGTTGTGTTGGCACGGCGTATTTTGCAACTTCGAGGGGTGATTATTCAGGTAAGGATAACGTTAATAACCAAACTTAATTTTATTGCGTATATTTGACTGCAAACTGAATTTCATAAATACGTGCTATGTCAGCTGGTTAGAAATGATTAAATCGTGCCAATTTATCGTGAAACGATTTTCAGTTTTGCATTTAATTAATTAATTTACTCCTTTTAATGAAATTTACTGGTAAAAATCTTATTTTAATGTATGTTTTCTATTAACGCCTTATAGAATAACGAATATTAAACGGTTTCGTAATAATTAATTCAATGTATAAACCAACTATTACGTCTCAGTCAGATATTTCGCAAAATATAAAACGGATTTTCGCTTGAAGAGCTCTTAATAACCCTTGTTCAAAACCTTCTTCGCTCGAAGGTGAACAAAAGACTGTTAAAAATTCGAATTTCTACGATGTATTTATATGGTTCTCCAACGCAAGCATATTTCGAATTATGTACACTTGGTCTCCTAAATCGAAAAATAAATATAAACTGCGCAGTAATTTGGCAAATTAATTATGTAAAGGTACGTCAATAATTACCCAGGATATCTTTAAATAATTAATTGCCTTATAAAACAAATAAAATTGACTACGAACTTATCTGAAAATAAAACATGGATCAATAAAAATGAGCTGATAGCTAAATAAATAGCAGATCTGAAACTGCTCTTAAAAATACGTATTTAATTAACGTTAAGTGAAATTACTAATTATTAATTTGAAATTTCCTTTTAGTTGATGGTACAGGTATGATAAAAGGCGATAATCATAATCTATTTCCGGCAGACAAACGAGGTTATCCAGGTCATGACTTGTTCTTGAACTTTTTCCGTTTGTTTATATGTATCAATCACTACGTTATCAGTCGTTTATTTATCTATAAACGAAGAAACGAATAGATTTATTTTAATTACAAATAATGACGAAAACTTAATTCAGGGCGTTTTACGTCATCGATTAACCTAATGAAATAAAATATAGGTTCATATAGCAAAAGTAAATTAGATTAACGTGTAACTGAATCTCAAGAAACAAAATAACAATATGAAACAAACAATTATAACTAGAACAGTAAAGGCATTTTGTACATAACTCCAATTGCATGTTACACCCTCTAGTCTTCCTCTCTGCAATTTCAAGAAGAAACCTTCGATTAGCAGGAACTAGAGACATGAGTGTTGAAAAGTAAAGTCGCTTTCCGCAGTACGTGCCCAGACGATATTTAAAAGGAGCATTTGAAGAGTTTCCCGAATAATGTAAAGGGGATCAAATTGGTATAAGTTTGGTTTATTTTTGCCTAGAGCGAATTGTAGAAAGGGCCAACTTCAATTACCTGTCGATATGTAATCAAAGGGTTAGAGTCCGACAAGGCTGTACGTAGCGTTCGATAAGTAGAATATCCTGGGGAGCACGGTTGTTATTTTCGATTCCTTCGGAAAGTCGAAGGTCTCCAAGACACCAAGTAAGTGGTACATCCATTCTTTAAATTTCATCGATCTCCACCCCCTCGTTAAATAAACTCTGTTGGGACAAATTAGTCGATCACGTATGAATTCAAGACGAGTTAATTATTGTCATAAATAAAAAACTAAAGTTTTAAATATTTAACTGTTCATGTTATCGAGGCCATTAGGGCCAATATTTCTTGTTCATTTTAGATTTAGTTTAGTTAGTAGTAATCAAAAGGGTCCCTTGATTTTTAGGTATAGAAAATTGTTTTATACCTTATTCCCTTCCGGGTAGACATGTAAATTGTTAATTGTAAGTCAAATTTTTTTTGTTATTATACTTAATCTTTAAGTACAGATCATATTCTCTTATATATGTAAACCCATAGTTGTAGTGACAGATACTTTCTTTCAGGTATTAGTTAATTTTAAGTAAATAACGTGTTTTAGATAGTACGTCCAAATTTAACATGATCGAAGAAAGAGTCCAGCGGCGTACCTGAAAATCACCATATAGTAAGTACGTACTGATACAATTCTCGATCTAAATGTTCGGAGATTGGTTTCTTTATTCTTCCTGTGTCTATAACAGCAGACCTCTTCACTATTTTCTTTTTCTTATCGTTAAAAACAAAGTGGCGCCCTTAATTACGACTTTTTCCCAAATTTTTGACATCTACATATAATCCCCGAATTTTAGCCTAATTGATTTCATCGCAAATGTAGAAGCCCCTCAATCTCCACTGTGGTGGATGGAGTAAACCAGCTAATTCAGGGCAAATTAATATCTTTGACAACCTCAGGGGCGTAATGTTTCTTTCATGCCGTTATATGTACCAAAAATAATGAGGCGTAAATAAGCCTTTTTGTTGATTACCCTGTCAGAACGCCGTTTTAATTTTCCTTTACTTTATGTAAATAAATTGTTTTGTAAATAGTACCATTCTCTTTCAATACCGCCGTTCCTTAACTAGATTAAGGAAATCAAAACTATTATTAAACAAATATCACGAAAGTTCGTTTTGTAACCGAAGTAGGGACGACGTCATTTTTGACAAATGACGTTATCCCATAGATAATTGTTCGACAGGAATACCGAGTGGAGGACCAGGTAAAAAAGCCGCATAAGTTTCCCAAGACCAACTGAAAGCCGTCCAAAGACCCCACACTAACGATTAAGCTACCCTCATTGCAGAATATAAATTCTTTAGTTTTACGATGCATTTGTTAAATTAAATTGAAATTTATCGTCTGTGATTATAATTTTAAATGTCATTTAATTGTAACACATCTGATATGTTTTAGCGAGCGAAAAATTACTTTGCCGCTCTAGAACTGAAAAGTGATAGTCCTCAGAAACCGTCAACTTTGTGTAAAGTGTAAAAGCTTACTTTTTATAGCGATTGCAGGAAAAGTATATTTTTTTATAGTCGCTATACCTGTAGCAAAAATCTTGTGTGTAATTCGAGCGCAAAGTGACATTTCCACTCAACTGCGCATCGCGTGTTAATTTGTTATCTCGAGTGTGAATGTGGCACTTTGCGCTCTTAATGCACAAATAGCTACTATATTACACGATGTGAAGGAACACATTTAAATGTATACCGTTATATAGGGTGAGTTGGCGCCGATATGTGAAGCGATTGGAACTCGCAGTTGTATTTTTGTGTGATACCCCGAGTACTCGAAATTAATCTATTAAGTCTTTCAACATCTAGCACCGAGAACTTTGCACGTACTTGAAGTGATCGAAGCAGGTTGACCAAGCGGTTGTAAATTTGGGCCGGAATTTGCTGATTTCAATGTTTAACGGTACCTAACGGTAAGAAAAGAGTTATAACAACACAATGTTCTAGTTATATTTTCAAGGTTGTATTCAATATCTAGTGATAAATATAAATGTACAACTCCTTTAATCTAACCAAATGCAATAACCGTTGTTTTAAAGTGAGATGCATATATTCTAAACCACAAACCGCTCTAGAGCATTTTTCATGCATATCTTAGCGCCAAGTAACCTGAAATGATGTCACTAACGATTCATGGATTGCTCGGAACATCGGCGCAAACACACCCATAGTATTGAGATAAACTGTTTTTCAATATGGTAAAGGTTTCTTCAAAAATGTTATAATTCTTTTATAGCTAATAAATGTATAATGCATTACATTACATTTTTAGATTTGGCAGGCAAAATTAAACAATGATTTCTTTAGTTATTCGAAACGGGATTCCCCTCGCTTCAACTCCTAACTCGTTCAAATGTATTTCATAATATACTTTGAATTAGTTTGAAGAGCGTAGAACTCCAACAGAATAAAAAACCAATGAAATTCAAATAGCACGGTTAATATTTTTTATGGATTTTCCACCACAGTCGACTAATTTTATATACATCATTATGATTTAAATTACTCTAAAAATATGTAACGAACAATTATTACTTATTATTCATTCAGATATACAGGGTGTCCTGGATATTAGCTATATTACTTTACTCACAGTATCAACATAAGCAGTAGTTTCGCATGTCGGCGTCTATAATGTTTTAGAACCAAGTAGTCAATTCGTGCATTTCTTGGGGCAGTTTTGCATGATGGATTATTTTGGAACTAATGTTCCAGATGACTTAAAAAGTAAAGTAAGGGTTGAATTTAAAACTGACCCATATTTTTTTGCTTCAATAAGCTAATTGATTTGCATAACAGCTTTCACAGCTTGTTACCCTTCACTTCTTACTCATTTTAATAAATTTTAGAAAAAAGATAATACAATAAGACATAAACCTTACATAAACTACAAAAGTTTGTACAATGACAGTATAGTGGTAATACTTTAGTACATACATTCTTGTTAATCAATTTTTCTGCCACTTATGCCATATTGCACAAAACATCTACGTAAAGTTAGATTTTACCCCAACCTTTTGTACCAGTGAAACTGATGCTTGTTTATACTATACTTTAACTGCAAATACATCTTGGTATGTGTCTAAATTGTGTAGTTCTCGAAATATTTGCAATAAAAGTTTTCAGCCCGCTCTGTTTCTGACTCGATTTATTACATTGAACGATGAAATAACTAAACGTTTGCACATATAATATATATTTGCTATGAGATTAACTGCTACGGATACGAAAATTTCAGTACTTAATCCCTACATCAATACTTACAGGCGTGTTAAAATAAGTCGGTCGTTCAAAATCAGCGAAGTATTGGATGTGGTCTATGCCACAAGTTACAATTTGGTAAGTATGATTTTAATATACAGAAAAACCGCTGCGAATGTCTCGACGTTTATATAAAGCGCGCTTCAAAATGCAGAAAACCTTTGCGGAAAATTATTTTAAGTACAGTATGAAGACTGCATGGTTGACCCTAACTTTGAATGTTATGGACGCGATAAAATCCGAGGATAGTTGATATTTAAGGTACCCGCATAGAAGTAGTAGAATAAAACTTTGGTCTTAGCACTTAAAGTGCTACGAGACAAATATAAGTTTCAAACACAGCTGTAAATACCCTATTAAGAAGTTACAGGTTGCATTTGCAACGAGTGGAATAATTAATTAGATGTTATCGATTACCGAGCACGAGATGATTTTTGTAGATGGGTTCAACGCTTATTAGTTCGGAAAGCATGAGTGTTGCTCCGCTAGGGATGGAATTTTAAATTTCCATAGTGTATATCGTTGGGCTACTGCAATGCGCAGAAAATTAGATAGAATTAGTTTTATTTTCTCTTACCCTATACGAAATATAGGTAAAAGAGAGAGTATTCCTTTCGACCAAAATTTTCGATGTCGAAATTTTAGTGGAAATACACGTTTTGGGTCCCCTGAGTATAAAAATTATGTTTTTGGAAATTGGTCTGTGTGTGCGTGGGAGGGCGGGTGGGTGCGTGCGAGCGTGCATACGTGCATGCGTGCAGGAGTGCGTGAGTGCGTGCGTGCGTGGGTGCATGCGTGGGTGCATGCGTGGGTACGTGCGTGGGTGCGTGCGTGCGTGGGAGCGTGCGTGCGTGCATGTGTGTGTGTGTGTCTGTGAACACGATAACTCCAAAAGTAAAAGTTCTAGAAAAACAAAATTTTATATTTGAGTTTTCATCCATAGTCGCACGCGACTGCAGCAATTTCACTAAAATCGCAAAACTAGAAGTTCCACTTTGCTCTTGTCATTTTTTGGTTTTTTGAGATTTTTTCGAAATGAGATCAACGATTTTTCATAAAATATTCTGAGAGTCGAGTAACCGGAAGTCCTTTCGCCGTTAAGTCTGAATAAAATAACTATGAAATTAAAAACCCTAGCTAATTAAAAATATATATTTAAGGTTATAATCACCTTAGTGTGTTAAATCAATATCTTGGTTAAAATTAAATAACCGGTCTACCACTTTATTTTTGTTATTTTTAGATATTTTGAGAATTTTTGGTTTGTCCTGATTTTGTTGAAATCGGCTATAACGATTTTTTTAAAATTTACTAGACTTCTTAGACATTTAAGACGCTTTCATATAATCTAGGGGGTTACTCAGAAAATTTTCTGTAAATCGAGTAACCGAAAGTACTTCCACCGTTAACTCTGAATAAAATAACTATGAAACTAAAAGCTCTAGCTAAATAAAAATTTATATTTGGGGGTCATAATCGCCTTTGGTTCCAAATTCAAAAATTTAGTTAAAATCGAATAACCGAAAGTACCACTTTATATCTGTCATTTGTAGATATTTTCCCAATTCTCCGTTTGCACGATTTTGTTGAAATCGGCTTTAACGATTTTTTTTACACTTAGTATTTCTTACCTACCTAATTTAGTTTTATGTTAACTAAGGAGTTTCTCCAATAAAGCGGAAATACTTGGAGTATTCATTATGAACAATATATCTCAAAAACAAATCATCATATGAAAATGAAAAACCATATTTAAATTTTTTTATTTTCTGTGCATGAGATGTGAAGAATTTAGTTAAAATCGAATGACGGGAAGTGCCACTTTATGCTTGGGATTTTTAAGTTTTTTTGCGATTTTGTTAAAAACGTGTTTAACATTTTTTTTGAACTTGCTTCTGTTTTTGATATGATTTCACGCGAACTTAGCGGTTTTGCTGAAAAAATGCCATGAAGCGACTTATCGGAGAAAATCGCTGGAGTTTAGCAGGATTTTGCATATCCATTAACGTGGATGGGTGACCATTAGAATTATCGTTCCCAAAATAAACGTAAATAATATTTTAATCAATTGTAGACATTTGCATATTTGTATATCTATGAACATAAGAGAAAGTCGTGTGTTGTCTCACACCAGATTTGTAATAATGATTTTTTCTAAATGTGTGGGATGGGATTGTAGGAAACTATTTATTGGATCCACATGTTCTACCGGTACATCTTAACGGAAAAGTTATTATAATGTGGAATGCGTTACTGGAATTTTTGGATAACCTTCCTTTACAACTCCTGGGTAATATGCGGTTTATGCATGATACTCATAAGAGCACCGTCATATATCTCTAACACTTTACGTACATTTTTAAAATTTCACGCAGCGGCAGCTTAAGTTTTTCCGATTTCTTTTGTATGAAGAGCCTGCTTTACAATGATGGGCCGATTGTGAATCACGAAGATGTACAGCAACATCTGCCCGCGATCAAGAACCTATATTTGTACATGGGCGCGAAAATGTGTGATATCATATAAACGTGTAAATGGAGGGAATTTTGAATACTTTCTTTAGGGAAAGTTGACGTATAATGCTTTTTAAAATTGTTATCAAATATTCATTGTTTAATTACAGCTCGCGTAAAAGACTCCTTTCCACATTGTTTCTAACTTTTATACACGATTTAGTATATGCGCATGAATGTTGTAATTTTTTATTTGTAATTAATTTTGTTCTATGTTTACAATTTATGATATTCGTAGTTAGGACATAAAACAATTCTTTCGTTTATAATTAATTGCTCAATATAAATTTGTAGGACAATAGACAAATTAGAATACGTAATTTTAAAAATAATATCTTCAATAACATTTATACAGCTGATTTCAATCATTGGTAGCCAAACGAACTGACTAGAATATAGTAATGAGATATTATATACATAAAACAAAGTTTTCTGTGTTGTAAATACAACACATTGTTGAATATAGGTCATTACATGCCCAGATATCTAATCAATTTTGATGCGAAAATTTGTAAAGAAAAATTTCTTCAAATACATTAAAATTTTTTACGGATCTGTGATGATTAAGTACGCATGCATACGTGTGTTAAATAATGACTTATATCATAGACACCCTGTATTATATACAAAGTGTAACAGTGGGCTAACTATATAAAGGTAGCTTTTACGCCAAAAATTAATGATATAAATTTATATAAATAATGTTCTAAAGTGGTTTGTTATTAAGTTACGACCATTTTCAGTAATTTTTATAAAATGGAAACAGATAATGAAATAATTAGATCGAAAACAATATAAATAGTCAAATGGCCTCAACAGGCAGCAACATACATCTAAACTCGTCGGATGAATTACCTCACGCGTTTAAAAATTACTGCTATGTTCCGAATTTATTGAAATCCGTCTTTCACTTTCTGCCGAGGAATCTCAATATCTTCAACTAGAGTGGAATGCTCCATAGAGTTTAGATGTTCCCATACATAACATCAGGAGGATTTAGATCGGAACACCGTTTTGGCCACGCTACTACAGTCCACCACGACCATTCCATCTTGTAGAATGCACCTTGGCTAAAATTTTGCGTGCTATGAAACTGCAGTAAGTTGGCGCACCGTCATGAATGAACCACATACGTTTTCTAACACCGAATGGTACAGTTTCCAGAAATTTGAGTAGATCATTTTCTAAAAAATACCGGACCTCTAGTCAGAAAGTCGCTCGGGAAGTACAAAAGAATCAACTAAGACGTTGTTGATAATTCCTAGCCATACATTAATTGGGGGGTTTTCTTATTGCCGCCGATCTAAATTGTAAAAATTGACGATGCTTTTTCTTGTAACACCAACTTCATCTGCAAAGAGCACAGATAGTAGAAAAAGACGAACAGCGGGGCGTGTTTCTAATAACCATGTATTAAAACCTTCTGATAGTGGGAATTAATTCTCACTAAATTCCTGTAATCTTTGCAAGTAGTACGGGCAAAGTTAATGAGTACTTAAAATCCGCCACATTGCCATATGGTCCACATCCTACTCCAATGGAATTCTTCTAGTACTATCACCTATATTTTCCTCAATACGATCCAACACACTTTCTTACAAGTCCAAATTTCTTGTAGTTTGTGGCTTGCCGAAATATCGGAGTACTGATTTGAAAAATCCTGTTTCCCTTAACGTAATATGAAATCTTTCCAACGTTTCCTCGTTTGATAAAGATTGGTTTGGGAAACAATCTGCATACAGATTTCTTGATTCAGCCGTATTACAATGGGCTAAACCATACATTAAGTGCATGTAGAATACTTTTCCGAAAGAACATTCTGCCACTTTTGTATAAAAAATTAAAGCACAGTACACTTAAGTGACAATCAACAGACAATCAATCTTTAGGACATGCAGTTATATAAACCTTTTTCATCAGTTTTTGTCATAAAAGCCGCGTGCATATAGTCAGTCCACTATTCTTGCTATACCCTATATATCTGCATTATAAATACAGCAGCGTTCATAGCGTCACACGACAAAGTGCTTTACCTATATACCTAAATATTAGACGCAAAATAAAGCACAGTATATAAACAATTCAGAATATTTATTGCTTTATTAGTCTTACTCGAACGATACATTAATTAAATTATGTGTCTATTTGCACCTCATTATACACAAAATTGTCCTCAGAGTTTGAAAAGTCGCTCAATAGATTTATTTGTATGGTTAATGAACCTCTTGCAAATTTCAGGTGCATATTTAAAGGTTCCTATCGCACTTACGAAACTTCTATGTCAGAACATGCAGTTTCCCTAATAAGTCTATGATAATGATGTCTCCCAAAACAAACTTAATTGCATTAAATTGAATCTGATACGGTGGAAGCCTAGGAACATCACAGTTACATTCCCTAATTAAATTGTCAACTATATACCTAATAGTATATTATACACCGAGGTGATAGTCATATATTATTGCCCAAGCACCAAGATGCGAGGGCAATAAAATGCTTTACCAGCGAAGTTTATATATTATTTTTCCACTACTAGTTTTAATTCAAACTTTAATAACGTTAAAAAATAAAAAGTGTTTTATTTACATCTAATAATTGTTTATTTCAATTTACTAATCAATGTCACTTTTGTTTAATTGTTGGCATCTCCATATTTTAAATATATTTTTTGTGTAACACAAAATTTATAAGTCGTACACCTCGTGAAATACGAGAAAATGCACAGCAATTAATGGATTCATTGTTGATTTAAAAGTCAAAAGATCTTTTTATGAAAATATATAACATTTAAAATGTCAATTGACGCCATTGCGCCATTGCTATTGCGCCAATTATGAAAATATCAAATTTTCAAAATGAAATAAGTTATTTAAATGGACTCTTTAATGTTCGTAATATTATTAGACAAAATCTCTTGGGTCTAGTAATTCATCTTTTAGAAATAGTTTTTATCAAACTATCCCACGTTTTCCAAAAGATATAAATATGTTCATTATTAACTAGTAGTTAATAACCCTTATGTGACTGAAAAGGTACCTGGGTAACTTTGTAGTTTTCAATAATGTTATTTTATAGAATTTAAAGTCGCCTTGAATTTAGGTTCCGTGACATCTCTAAGGTAGTCTTGTAGTACACTTTGTACCTTTTTTTAGCTTTCTTTGTCATTGTTGCACGTAAATAATAATATCTGAAGTTCTTACATCCTCTAATGACGTTGTA
>JAHWXV010336266.1:0-10326 GCA_024586415.1 Phrixothrix hirtus
AATCTATGTAAAATTAAAATAATAGACTGACTGAATGACATGCTAATTTATTAAGTGGGCACGTGCCCTTGTGCCCTTTAGAACGAGCCGCCACTGGTTTCTTGAATTGAATTCAATTACAGATGTGCACTAATCTTGCATCATTTTCTGTTTTTGCAAAAACAGATTAGGATACATACAAGAGTATATATCCTTTGCTAAAAATAATTAGAGATATACTCGTAGAATTAGAATCCTAATAATACTAAAATCAAAGTTTACAATAATAGGGACTTACGAACTTCATTTATTTATAAGTACACTTGGTCTGTTGAAGACAATAGTGGGTTTAGCTAGTTACTAGGTTTGGTTTTAGTTTTCTAAATAATTTTTGAGTTAGAAACAGTCCAATTTAGGTACTCTTTTTAAGAAGGCCTAGACCTCCCAGAGGATTTTCTTGGGCCTATACTTATACGAACATTTTTCTTACTTTGTGCGATAGTATCACCTTTGAATTTTGAGATAACCTTTTGTGAACGCTTCATACAATGTTCGTTAAATAGAACATAAATATTATTTAGCTAAAAGCATTTAAAATGTTATACAAAATATGTAAACAATAAATATAATAACGGTCATAATTAAATCTGATTGTGTAGATTTCCTCTGGGAACTGAATATACGTATATCCCTTTTTTGTCTTCTTAAGTAACGTATTAGGTAAATAGCTTAAACTAAAAATATTATTTTATAATTACAGAGTCGAAATGAACGAAGTGACATTTAAAGTAAATAAGAATAGTCAAAATCTAAATTCAACGGAAGTCGCAACAAGGATAGGTAATTAGGTTTGATAAAAATATTATCACGTTTTATACGTTTCGTTGTAGGATTAGTGAAAGACAAACTTACAACTATCACAGGTATGGAAATTATTTCAACGGGAGTGGGAGATAGGGTAAACTAACTTATAAAGTTGTTAATTTTGTACTACATTCTTTTTTTGTTTAGGCAAAGTTGCAAGCTGTCTTTACAACAAAAATTGATGAACCAGTAGAATTCTATGTTATAGCTTTGCTATTAGCTGGTCTGTGTTTAACATTTTTGGTAACAGCGTGTATTTTAATAGTCCTTCGTCGTCATATTATAACACGCGAGAAATTGCACGGTTTATCAAGACCTGATTCTGAAGCAAGTAAAGATTATCAAGACCTCTGTAGAGCACGAATGGCTACAAAAACACAACCACAAACGGAAACAACTCATGGCAGGATTACTTCGCTTTCCAGAGAATCTGAACAAAGTCCATCAAGTCGTTCCAGTACCTCATCATGGTCTGAAGAACCAGCTTTGCATAATATGGACATTTCAACAGGTCATATGGTATTAAGCTATATGGAAGACCATTTACGTAACAAAGACCGTCTTGAACAAGAATGGGTTGCACTTTGTGCATACGAAGCTGAACCGTGTGCTGCTACAGTTGCTCTTCAGAAAGAAAACATTGAGAAAAACCGTTATCCAGATATTCTTCCATATGATCATGCAAGAGTTGTTCTCAATGATCTAACAAATGTTTCTGGTTTTGATTACATTAATGCTTCAAGTATAACTGATCATGATCCTCGTAATCCGGCCTATATAGCTGCTCAAGGACCACTTCCACATACTGCTCCAGATTTTTGGCAACTAATTTGGGAACAAGGTGCAGTCGTAATTGTAATGTTAACTCGTTTAACAGAAGGCGGGGCTGCTATGTGTCATCGTTATTGGCCAGAGGAAGGCTCAGAATTATATCATGTGTATGAAGTACATCTGGTCAGCGAACACATATGGTGTGATGATTATTTGGTGAGATCCTTCTACTTAAAGAATACTAGAACTGGCGAAACAAGGACTGTAACCCAATTTCATTTTCTATCCTGGCCCGAAACTGGAATCCCTTCTTCTACTAAAGCACTTTTGGAGTTTAGAAGGAAAGTTAATAAGTCATATCGTGGTAGATCGTGCCCAATTGTTGTGCACTGCAGCGATGGTGCTGGACGCACCGGAACATATTGTTTGATAGATATGGTTTTAAGTCGAATGGCAAAAGGAGCTAAGGAAATTGATATTGCAGCTACATTGGAACATTTAAGAGATCAAAGACCAAGGATGGTGGCTACAAAACAACAATTTGAGTTTGTTTTAACAGCTGTAGCGGAAGAGGTCCATGCTATACTAAAAGCGTTACCGCCGCAACCGACACCTGGAAATCAACAACCTGACAAGGAGAAGGACAAGCAGTAACTTTTTTTTTAATAGTTGCATTTTGATTTAACTACAACTCGTGAAACATTTCCAGCCCTGTTTCACAAATTGTAGTTAATTTCACATTGGATCTAGATTGGTATAAGTTTATATGACCTGACATTGCTTTCGAAACACATTTCGCAATAATTTGTGTTATCAGGTAAGATATAGGTTGATTTTGCAACGATTTCTTTGAAACTCTTTCCACATATCCATCTTGGCGTTTTATTGATATTTTAATAAATTTTATTTATTTACTACTTCCAGAGAATAATATATACGAATTCATGAAATATCATATAAAATTATGTTTACACTAAATGTTAGTGTAGTATCATATATTTTGTGTATAAATGTATTTATGGAAAGTATTTAAAAGGTATATTCTCTATTTAAAACTAGATGTGTTGAATTTTCAAATTTTTATTAGTGTTAGTTAATGATATTTAAGTAATTATATTAAAGTTGGTTTACTAGCTATATCTATTTTAAGCAAATTTTGACAACTAACAGGGAATTTTCCTATTTTGAGTCTAGTCATACTTAAATTTCAATAAAAATAAAACGATATCGGCTATTTTGGAAACCAGCCTCCCAAAGTGGTAATTATCGTATTATTTTAGTAAAATATTAAAATACATTAAGTTTTTTATAACATTACAGTAAGCTGTGCATACCAGTAATGCTGAAACAATTATGGAAATAATGTAATGAGGATAATAATAATAATAATAATAATTATAATAATAATATTATACCGTCTTGTTAAAGAATGTTGCAGACTGAAAATTTAGGGAGACTAATTTTAATTGGGTTTTTACTTTTATATTATTAATTTCTGCAGTTGAAAACTATGAAGTACTATAAATAACTTATTTTTTAAAATAATTAAGCTTAGTTGGATGAATTAGAGCTGTAAAATGAGTAGGACATTGAAGGTACATTGTAAATCTATGTATGTTATGCTATCTATGAACTAAATATCTATATTTTGTCAAATTTACTTAATGGATAAGGGGATGCTATTCTCCTAAATTATCGACTCAAAATCATGTACTGAATTTAACAGAATTAGAATAGTGCAATGTATTTATGTATGTGTATCAGCATTTACTATTGTTTCTTTTAATTACCTTAAACCCCATGAACAAACCTTTTATGTAATAAGTATAATATTTTGTATTACATTCTCAACAGAATTAAATGGAAAAGTTTTCGTTAATTTTCCGAAAATATAATATGTGGCAATTAATCAGAGACAACCCACATATTACTATTTAGATATATTTGACTGTAAATTGTACCTCCGAATTAAAAATGTTTCTTCTTATATAGCATGTTTTCCTGAAGTATATTGCTTAAAAATTCTAAGAATTTTGCCATCAAAGTAATATTTCAGGCTAAATATTTAAATTACTTAGCACTTTGAGTTGTAAATCAGTATTGATTATTAGTTTATCTGCCATACCGGTTTGAATTAAAATTACCCTCGTCGATGATCAAGTTACACACTATACAAAAAACTAAGCAATTGCAGCTTTTTAACAATAAGCATACTTTATGAGCAATTTTAAGAATTGAGGCTAATAACTCTCACTAATTATTATATCGCTGCAGATTATAAGAAGCTTGACAAATGCAGTAACGAAAGTTGAATTAGCTAATAATCTAGATTTTAACGGAAAAATGAGAGGAAAGCTGAATTTTGGGGTAATGTGAGAGTATGTTAGGAGCGTTAAAATTCGTGGACTTCTCTTCTCTAGGACACATGCGTTCTCTGCAATCTTGATTTAAAGATACCGGGGTGATTGCTTTGTTAAAATTAATATATCATAAGAACCGCTTAATATATTGGTTTTTTATATAAAATAAAAATTTGCAATTTTTTGTCCAACAAGATTTTGTTTTAAATTCTGAAGTTTCAAAAATATTTCAAGTGTTTACATTAGGCCCTATAACTTTTTGCATTCTAAAGTTTATGTTTCTCTTATAAATAACACAAAAAAATGTTTTAAATAAAAATCATGGCTATCGTATTTGGTTTGTGATAGCCTTTAAATTATTTTTCTATGGCATTTAGTTTTCTTAGAGCCTTGCTTTTTATTTGCAGGGTGCGAAATGTAAAAAGGAGCTTGATGGATGCTGTATTCTAAATTTATTTTATTAATACACTTTTAAATAGCGGTTTTAATAATAAATCCATTAATCACATTATCAAAGAAGTTAATTTCCATTTAATTTATTGGGGAGAATTATCCCCACTTAAAAATTACATACGAATCGAAATTAACTTCTTTAATAATTTGATTAATATATTTATTATTAAGGCCGTTATTTAAAATGTTTTAATAAAAAGAATATTCTTAAAAGATGATTTCAACTCATTTCTATAATTACTTGTAACAGGAGTTATCGCCAGTTCCGTACAGTTGCAGCGGCTTATATAGCAACTGCGTAGCATTCAACTCTCCGGTGTGCACTCAGCATCTGCACTGAAACCACAAGGGACTTGGGGCCAACCCCGAGGTTCTCATTTCGGCATAGACCTTATCCAGAGGTCTCCCTCCTCAATGGAGCCGAGCTCTAGTGATCGTCATAGCCCTGCATGAGTTAGCAGAAGGGTACGGATCAGAAGGGACGCCTAAATCCCCTATTGGACATTACATTTTCAGTTCACCCTTCGGTCTCACCAGCATTTTAGCGCCTGTTATCGCCCTCTCGCAAACACCTGTTCACCACCACAACTCCTACGGATTTTATAATGCGACCAGCTGGCACTTCCAAATACCGCTATAGGTATCAGACAGAGGTTTGGCTAACGAGCGTGACACCGATTCGGCATCTGTCTTACTGATCGCTTTCAACCCTTGTTTCCTTTAGCGTGATTGCGAGACTTTGACTGGTTTTGACAAGTGTGTTTTGGCGGTGTTTCCCGGAAATAAGTCATTTCAGGTTTCAATATACTACGGCTACCACTTACCGTTGGCTTGGCAACGACGGCCAATGAACGAAAATATCCAAATTCTGCAAACTTGTCGAAAGGTCTTCGCATAGATGGGTCTCCGAGGCTGTTGATGGCCCGATTGGGCAGGCGATTTCGATAAGGGTACGCGGGATTACGGGAAAATTGCTTGTCGCGATCAGAATAACAAATTTTCATATCTCTGTTTGTTTAACTGTTTAATATTTATTCTAATACGCATGAGATAATTTGAATATAAGCTGATATATTTATTTCCTAAAGATTTTGATATTAATCCAATATGGATCAATCTCCTCTCAAATCTAGATATGATACTGAATTATCATGATCAGTACATTTATATGATTATTAGTTTAGTATATCATTTAATCCAATATTACTAAGAAATATATCGACCTTAATCTTTTTTAAATTAACTTTAAAACAACAATTTCTTTAAGCAATTGTTAATTAATGTGTCCATGATAAATTTTGAAAAAATTGCCTTAATTTTGATCTACTCGAACATCAAAAAACCTGTAAATAATTACACCATTATTCATAAAAATACTATTATTTAACATAAAATTGAATAATTTTAAAAATATGCTTTTAGTTATCACGATTCCACAAATCACGACGCCGGACTAACTTGCGACCGACGGTAACAGCGAGCACCGAATAAAATCTACTGCGGTACGCAGGAGAGTTCAAATCTACCGACAGGAATCACTGTTAACAGTTTCGCCTCCTACTAATCAATATGAGTCACGGCACACAATTAGGTTGGGGACGCCCCTGTTGCTGCCCGTGGTAAGGGGTATGCCTAAAAAGGCAACGATCAGCGTGACAGAATTGGTCGCTCACGTTTAATTATCCATATAATAGGTACTACACTTGTAAGACAGGCCCACTCTACGACTACACTAATGTGACGGAGGTTCTGCTCGGATCTACTCCCAAGTATATAAGCTAAAGCTAGTTGAAATAAAACAATCACATGAGAGGCAGATCGCCGAATAATCAACTCAAACCAAGACAAAATTAGGATATCACAACTAATACGGGATTCTTCAAAGTGGTATTTCCGTATAACAAATCAAAATAATACATAAACTAAATTAGGGTACACAACTGTCTCCAACTAGTCTGACTCAAAATTAAACGGCCCCAAGGGCCAAACACACAGGCGTTTATGGCGTCGGTACCAACATCTTTCTTCTTGTCTAAATTTTACTGGTGTAAATACAATACATAAATCTCTTACACTGACTCACGGTTGCTGAAAACTAAATGTTTATAACTAATACAAATTTTTCTCCGTTTCGTGGAAAGAACCATTTCCCACCGAGACGGGACACAGCACTGGGAGAAGGTTCATAAATGTTACAGGCTTCAATACACAACTGGAAATTTACGTAAGAGGTAGTTATCCGGTTTTCTATACTCTAGGAATACCTGTTAACACAGCATGCAAGGAAGGGACTGTAGATGTTACTGGAGAATACGATCCCTAATTCCCAGACCACGTCAGGGAGACCAAATGACTATCGTCGACTCTGCAAGGGGGTCTTCAATCGCAATGGTGGGCCAAAAATCACACACATGCCCCGTGAATCTATTTACCATTCTCTGCGTTCATTTTCCCACCGAAAACCTTAACGTCGTTCATTTGAACTTTTACACGTCACCAATATTAGCCGCGCGTACTTTGCGGAGGATATCATCCGCGTCTTTAAATTCTATAACGAAAAGCCACGTTTTAAATCTTAAAAACACAATATTATTAACTCCCGCGTTTCCGGTATATTGTTATTTACACGTATAACAAGAAGTAAAATTTTAACTAAAAACCAATTTGAAATTGACAGACAATCTAATAATATATCACGTTTTCATGACAACCACCGTTCTTTTATTCAATCAACAAAATCTGGCCGCTAGAATCTCAAGATGAAGATAACAAATTCTGACATGGTAATTCCGAAATAATATGTGCTATTAATTGTATAGTGGTGATTCATATTACACAATGGACGAAAGGTCATCAGAAATTTTTAATTAAACAAAAACAAAAAAATAATATTATGCACGTTGATCATGTTTCTTGTTTAATTAAAAATTTTTCTAAGTATATGTATTTCACAAACATACATATGTATTTCACATTTTATGTGAATGCCAGAAGGTTTTTCGCATATGGCTTTGAAACTAAAAGGTTCATAAATGCTGCAGGCTTCAATACACGCCTGTTTCTCTAAATAATTCTGAAATATTCAGCTTAATATTTTTTTTAGTTTAATTTGGCATGCATTTAAAGTTCAAATTTTGTGATTACCGAGCGCAATGTGTGCGAGTTTTCAACTATAATTTTTGCACTGACAAAGTTGCCGATTTTAAATTTTATAAACTTCTTTCCTATTGTTTTTTAAGTGATTCTATACATTTAAGACCAATATTCTTCTTAATTTTCCTTTGGAGCGTGTTTAAAGTCAAAATTTTGGAATTACTGAACACAACCTGCGTGAGATTTTCGGTTATAATTCTTTAACTAAAAAGTATATCAATTGTTAACTTTGTAAAATCTTTCAAATGGTATTATCACGTAATGTTAATAATTTTGACTCAATATCTCATTCAGTTTTATTTAGCTTTCGTATAAATTTCAAATTCTATGTTTACCCAGCGTAAAATGCACTAATTTTGAAACTAAAACCTATATTTACTTAAATTTTCTAAGATTGTTGGCTATAGTATTCTTAAATAAGAGAAGTTCAACATAGTAGTTCATTTTGTATTCATTTAGCGCGCATTTAATATTAAAGCTTTGTGAGTCCGTGTTATACGCGCGCGAATTTTTCGACAATAACTTTTAACTAAAAAAGATGTCGATTTCAAATTCTGTGCACTTCTTCGCTATAATATTCTCAAGCAGCTATAAAAATTTTATCTACATATCTAGGATAATTGAGGGAGAGCTTTAGTTATCTAAAACATATTTTTACTTTATATTAGCATATCATATGACAAAAGTATTATTCTATTTTAAAATATGTAAGAAAAACGCGCGCAATAGCGCGCCACTTACCTAATTTGTCAGAGTTTGATTATTTTTCCTACATATCTCTTCTAGAACGCATGTTGCAGACTTCACCATACATGGTACATTTTTTGTAAAACCATTTTAGGAATTTTAAGCACTGCAGCTAACCAACCTTCTTGGTGGTGTTTTGATGTCTTTCAAAACACTATAAAGTAATCATCACTGTATATCCGTTTTTTCGACATTGGTTCGTTTACGGTTTCATTTCATTCTGCTTTTTCTGCTTCTTGAACAGAATCTTTATTTTTCATCTTATTGCCTTCCAAGTGGACCACTTTCGGTTTAATGCTTCTAGATAGTATTAACACCCTTGAATATCGTTTTCTTCTTAACATAAGTAAAGGCAAAGTTTATGCCTAGATACTTGTAGCAGCTTTTAGCTGCTCGTGATGGTAATCTGCACTTGTGTGGGGTAACTCTGAATCAAACAGAACTCTCGAGTAGCAGGTCCACGAGAATTTGAGTTTAATGAAAATTCGGCCTTATTTACTGAATCATACAAGGCATAGAATTGATCTGGTATTGTAGTACGGTCCGGGCGATATATTACGCTAGTCTCGAAACCATAAGTGGAATTGCCTAGAGTTGTTGAATTTATTCTAGCCTTGCCAATCAATAAATCAGTTTGGCACTTGGTCAGATTTCTATTGAAGTAATGTTCTATCCGTAACTGAGATTCAGTCCAATGGTTGAAGAGCCTACCAACAGTGGCTAAGACTGAGGAAGTGCATAGGAGGACTCACGTATACACATGAATGTTAATGCTCTTAACCATGTTCTAACAGTAATTCAAAATTCAACATTTTCCTAATGTATGAGTACAGTTTAACTGTTTTGTCTTTCTTTATTATTTACCATAAGCTTAATGCTTCATTTATATTTATCAATTTTGTTGATTTAGCTTTTACAGAAAGCACAAAAGTATTTTCTGTGTTTTGAATGGAATTATTATTTAGATTATATTTAGCAAGAGTGATATAATAGTATATACATTATTTTTTGCACTTTCGAAAAATTTGAAATCAAAAAGGTCGAAGAAAGTAAAATTGCATGACTTTGATCTTGACAGTTCATTCGATTTACTAATGTGTTTACGCCGCACTGGCTTTAGTTTTTGACCTTAAAATTATAAGCATTAGAGTTAGTTTTAATACAACCACGGTGTGTTTAGCACTTTATCCACTAGCACGGAAGATATAATAATTTTTAGTTTTGTGGAGTTTCAAGGGAGTAGTAATACTTCAATCCTTATCCAGCTCTTTCTTGTACTTATCAACCCAAATATTCGCCCGGTGCCGCTGATTAAGGTAGGAAGTATTACCTTTTAATTTGGATTTATATACAGTTCATTTAGTTATTGAGTAATTTAAAATTTTGGATAAATAACGAACATAATTGGTCCGAAACGAGCACGGATAGAAGTTTCTTTACGTATCATTGAAGTTCTTCACTTGCCCATTTCGAATAAAATTAATACTTTATCTAATATGTGCAGTCATCACAGCTGCGGTTGTATTAACCTTTTGAAATAATACGTCGTGTAAGTCGATTAGTAGTTGTTTGAATTAAATTCATAGTCAATTCACAACATTAGTTTAGACATAATTAATTTTCAGGAGTTATCTAAGATGAGTAAATTTATAGCCGAAAGTAAATTAGATCGATTATTAGCCAAACGGGAAAATACATTTAGGCGAATACAACTTTGCTATGAAGCCGCTATTGCCGTAAAAGAGGATGTAAATAATGTTAAAAAGTTAGAACATTTTCGTATTCGCTATTGTACAATTGAGAAGGTATCAGCTAGATACCGGGAAATTTTACAAGAAATTATTATTGTTAAACATGAGCTTAATCCCGCCGAATCGCCAGATTACGGAATTATTGATCCATTTGAAGACTTATACGATAACATTGAATTTATTGCTGGGGAAATTAAAACATTTAAAAGCAGCGTAAGTGTACCCAAAGATAGTAATATTAAATCACG
>JAHWXV010336286.1:0-10695 GCA_024586415.1 Phrixothrix hirtus
CATTTTATATATATATATATATATATATATATATATATATATATATATATATATATATTATGTACATATACATATACAATATTTTTAAAAATTTTAATTATTTAATATTTTCTTATTTTTAATTGTAATTTTATTATTTTAGAATACTTGAATGCCTAACCTGATGAAGCTTTAATTTTAGCGAAACGTTGTTATTTTTAAATATTGACGATGAATTAAACTTCTAGAAGCAAAATGTCTTGATTCTCAATTATCTTTGACTGGTATATCCCTACAATGTACAATTACACAAACCCACCGGCCGATCATTCGAAATTTAACAATTAATTGTTAATTTTACCTAAATATTTTTGTATTTTTTATAGACGATTTATTCATTGTTAAATTAAAATCTTGGTTGATTTTATTTATTTTTCATAATAAGCGGTTTTTTTAATCTTACGTTGTTATTTATTTGCTACTTAAATAATACGGACTTACATAATTAGACACGGTGACCAGAAGATTTCATTTTACCTATTGTAAATACGTTGCCCCAATGGTGTATTTTAATATATAATGCATTTTAGTGTATAAATGTATAAATGTATAAATGAAACTTTTTCAATTGGGAATTTATTTACTGCCAAATGAAAAACTTAAACGTAAATTGACAATGGATCAAATGTAGCTTACCTACAAATTAAATTGTATAATTGTAAATCTTTAGTATTTAGGTACACACAATAATAAAAAAAAACAACTTAAAAACTTAAATATTCTACTAAAATGATTAGAGTTTAAGCCTAATGTTCGATACAACAATTTCCATAAAAAACACATGTTTATTACATAATACTAAAGGCAGTTTTGACAGAATAATTCAATGTTGCAATCCGAATGCATTTTTAAACTTATTGCATTTAAGGTATTTATCGACTGTATAACGAAATGATTATAAACTACAATTGTAATGAGTTGTGAGGAATGCAGGTGATTGCTTACTAACCCCTTATTAATTTGATTGTAAAATTGTTAAATATGTTGTTTAAATTTGTTTGAAATAATCAACATTTTTCAATTGTAAAAATTTTAATTTTTCAGTTAAACGTAGTAATTGGGTTGTCTTCGTAACGTTTGTTTATACGTTTATGCGTTTATTTTTGTTAGTAATTGTTTAAAATCCTCGAAGAATGTATAGAATATTTTTATTGTTAAATTTTGCTGTACATACATTTAAGGAACAAATATTTAGCGTTACAAGTCATTGATGAAGAAAGTAAATCTAACGAGTCCACACTCTAAGCAGCCGGTGGTTAAACTGTCAATTCTGAACATTTCATTCTAGTAAGTTACAGTCGCTATGGGCATGGCTTCAACCACAAAATTCGTTCCAACCCTACAGCGTCGTAAGTAATTTAGTTTGCTAACTGCTTCTGGACTTTTACTGCTAGAGTGTACTATTTTATCAAAATTACGTAAAACCGCGGATTGAAAAATTTTTGTTTAGGAAAATGAGAAAACGTTCTATATTTATAGAAGTAATTGCGCCAAAATTGTACGCTTTAAAAAAATGCCCAAAAATTATGTTTTGATTATTTATTCGTATAAGTTCCGGCGTTTAGACATATTTATAATATTTTACACTTTTTAACACTAGAAGGCTTAGCAATCGATTTGATCTCTCTTGTTACAAACACTACGCTACCCGCCCTTTTGTATCTCTGTAAGAGATTCTATAATTCTGAAAATATGTCACTTTTTATTCCCGGTTGTTAATTACTTTGTAACCATTTTTTACAAAAAGTTAAGTCGTGTTAAAAATAATCATATCCGCAATTTTACGTGTCTTACACTTAAAATGCACTAAGAATCTGTATAATACAATATTAGAAAGTTCTATTTATTAAACATAGTAAAAATAAAAGTATTGTGGAACTAGATAATTTGTGATTTTTTGCGAACATCTTTGAAAAGGCAAGTTTGTTGATGTTTTTACGTAATTCGTAATTCTGCTATTTCGGTAAAATTGTTGAATAAAAGAACATTCTGTAGAAGAGAATTCATTGTGTGCAATACTGACTCCGAGAGAAAACTTTACCAAGTATCAGTTTTTCTTTTAGATCAATAAGAAAAAGAATTTCCCGTACTTGAGCTGAATACAGTTCCGGTTTTGTGTATGCGAGAATAAAATTAGATTCTCGGCAATTTCCCCTTATGTTGCTACCTACCGTCTTGCGGGATACCGTTTTATGGTGCTGAAAAATCTTTTTCTAAATTGCCGAAATATGTTAACCGAATTCCAGGAAAGTGATCGGCTTTGTGGCAATTTTTTAGAGCGTGGCAATTGCGGGAATCGTATATTTACAATATTGTCTTCATGAGAGCTCAACTTACTATATTAATTTACGTGTACACACGTGCCAAAGTCATGTTGGAACGCAAGTTGAACAAATAAGCGAATTCGGAAACTCCAAGTTATGCGTTGGCAGCCCTAGCCCGTATCGATTTTCTTAAAGCCCTAGGGACTTGTTCTACCCCGCTCTTACCAAAACCGCCCTTCGGCCGCCCTTTGAAGTTACAAATACCTTTAGATTTCACCACTTTGCACGAACTTGCCGCTACCTGCTATATGTATACATGTCTATATATTATATAGTACGTGCACACATGTACATATGTGTATGTACATATGTCCTTACGTATATGTATATACATCGATATTTTATAAAAATCCAGCTGCTGATTGAAAAACGCTGCTAATAAATACCCTTCCGGTTAAAATAAAGTAAATTATAAACGATTTTCATCTTTATATTTAAATTGGTTTTAATTTAAAAATTTTATTTCTTCTTGATGTATTTTTTCCACTTAAAATCACAAAATATATATTTTAAATCTGCTGTAGCGGAATTCAGTATTTATATATTTAATTAATTTTTCTTTGTTTTTATTTTTATGGGTTTTGTGTAACATTGAAAACAAAAAAATCATTTCTACAGTTTCAGTAAATTTCTAAACTTAACTTGCAGTAATGATGTATACAGGGAATAAATTGACGTATGTAAGAAATGCTTCTTTCATTTCATTGGTGGTTGCATTGTTATACCCATTATATTAAAATATATAATTTTAATATAATTGTACTTAAGTACAACTTACATCCAAACTTTCAATTTTTACATGTCATTTATGCCCTTCAACGGATGTATGTGTTATGATAACAATTGATAACACAATACTAACACAAATTATCCGTTGGAATTAATTTAAAATGACGCGAATTATGCTGTTGGTTAAAAAAATTTAAATGTTTTGCCTATATCCTAAATTAACTATGGCAATATTTATTACTGACGAGGTCCTGGTACGTGGGGATATTGAGTATAGTAAACGCATAAAATGGTTAGCGTGAACAACAAAAAAAGCACAAAAGTCCTAACGTTGAAAAGAACCCGTAGCTTCACGATATAGTTACCTGACTCAGTGATCTCGCCTACTAAACTTCTAAGTAACATTATCAACAACAAAGTTTAGAGTAAATTATTTACTGTAGAACAATTCAAATTAAAGTTATTTGCTTCTTTTGATGATATCTACAATAAAAAACCAAGTCTATCTAATGATGTTGAGTATACTTACTTTGTTAAATGCACTATAACATTCCCAATTGGGCCCTACGCTCCTGAGGTTATTAAAATTAGTAATTCCCCCGAATTAGTTGATTTGCTCCGGCCACCACAGTGGAGGATTGGATGGGTTCTACAATTGCGTTGCATCTAATTAAGCTAGCATTCGGGGTTTTAAGTAGGTGTTCACAAATTCGTGAAATAGTCATAAATAAGGGCGTCACTTTGTTTTTAACAATAACGGGACGATAATAATCCGAAATTCGGTGGTTATAGAGGCCGGTGAAACAAAGGAACCGATCTCCAAATCTTTAGATCAAGGATGATATTAATATGTACTTATACTAAGGTAGCTTTTTTATGTATGCCGCTGGGTTCCCTCTTCGAACAAGTAAAATTCCGATAAACTATCTAAAACTGGTGATTAACTTAAAAATTAATTAGTTCCTGAAAGAAAGTATGGGTTATTATAGCTACAGGTCTATATATAAAAAAATAATAACTATACTTAAAGATCGAATATAATGAAAAGTAAAGAATGTGAATTACAATTCACAGTTTACATGTCTCCCCGAGAGGGAATAATTGAAATAATAATTTCTATATTTAAATCAAGGGAGCCTTGCGTGACTAATAATTAAACTATTCTAAATTGAACAAAAAAGTATTTGCTCTAATGGCCTTAATAGTATAAATAATTAAAATTTAAAAAAATGCTGGTCTTTTATTTATTATATTAAAGAACCTGTCCTGAATCTGTACGTGATCGACTAATTCGTCCCAGCAGAGTTTACTTAGCGAGGATGTAGATCGGTGGAGTTTAAATAACGGATAAACCACTTACTTGGTGATCTGAAGATCGTTGACTTCCGGAAGGAATTGAAGATAGCAGACGTGCTGTCTCGGATATTCTCTTTAACGTAAGTAACACACAATCTTGTCGGATTTAAACCCTTTGGTTCCAAATCGACAGAAAATTGAAATTGGCCCCTTTTCTAAAAATTCGCCCTGGGCGGAAATAGATCAAACTTCTATCAATTTGATCCCCTAATGCATCATACGGGTAACTCTTCAAATGTATTCTTTGAATATCGCCTAGACATGCACTACTGAAACCCAACTTAACTTTTTAGCTCTCCGATCTCTACTACTCGTGAACGAAGTATTTCTCTTTAGAATTGAAGCGGGGAAGACGAGAGAGGTTAAAGTTTAGTTTTAGACTTTACACGGGAATAGCTGAATTAATATTTTTAAGAAAAATGTTCCTATGTTTTATAAAACCTGCGATTTTGAATTTTAATAACTGTTAATAAAATTAAATTATACAATTTACAAATTTACCATTGAGATTTTTGCATAAAACTGATACTGGTAATTCACCAATTGAATTTTATTATTAATACGTGGATATATGTACCGGGTGTTTCCAAATGAATGACCAATGCCGTAAGAATTTCAGACGCGCTTACAGCACTATATTGAATAATGATTTTCGTCTGAAATTCGTTCCCTTGTTGCGCCTCCATATTGTAGACATTCTTTTGACGCCTGAATGTACACTACGGTAAAAAAACATGAGGCGTCTGTTGTCGGCAATTTCTCAACTATAACAAAATTTCGTTAGTATGTATTAGACTTTACGGGCATTTATTTTACTCCCTTGTAATCTGTAACGTCAGTAACTTTATTGTCGCTTTAGATAAAAAAATTTAAAGTGCAAATTTCAACCATTAATTTCTGTAAGAAATCTAACATATTTTATATAAGTCAAACAGTATAAGAAATTTGACAATTTTTATTAGTGAAATTCATATATTTAACAAATCATAAAATATGATTGTTAACATAAAATCTGCTTTTCTTGAATGATTACAGTTAAGCTAATAGAAGTTAACTGAAAATCAATTAACCTTGATATAAAGCAACTTTATTTGATAGATACAAGAATGATTCTTAGAAATTTGAAATTATACGAGGGCGGGATGATAATTTGGCGGCCTTCAAATAGCGGGCGATACTACACTAACCATTATGTGAAATTTTATAGTTCCGTACTTAGGTTGGTCACATTGAAAATTTGACTTCAATCTGTCAAATAGTTTGCAAAGTGAAAGCGTTTTTGTTTATTTTGCTATGGATAATATTAAATTTCTGCATATGAAAGGTTTAAAAAATGTATGTATTCTTGAAGAAATGCAAATTGTTTTGAATGAATCTGCTCCTTCATATACGACCATAAACAGTTGGGTAGCTAAGTTCAAACATGGCCGCACAAGCGTCCAAGATGAATGCCCTAGAAGCGTTACTACCCCACAAATGGGCGTAAAAAATCCACGATTTGGTGGTAAAAGACCAGAGACTAAAATTGAGCGATATTGATAGTACTGTGGGTATTTTAAAAGAGAGAATGTGCAATATTGTAACACAAGAATTAGGCATGAAAAATCCATGAGCAGGATGAGTTTACTCTCATTGAAGCAAACACGAGTGCGGGTTCAACTGTTGCAAAAATGTTTAGACTCATCTGATTTTGTGCTAAGGTTAGTATCACAGATGAAACATGGGTTCATTACTATACCTCGGAAACAAAACTGTAATCAAAGCAGTGGACGGAACCAAGTTATTTGGCCCCAAAGAAAGCCATGACAATTGAGTCTGCCGCAAAGCTAATGGCGTCGATTTTCTGGATGCTAAGGAAATTCTGATGGTCGATTACCTTTCAAAAGGGCAAACAATAAATGGCGAACACTATATTAAATCTTTTGGGCATGTTGAACGAAAATATTCGCGAAAAAAGGCTCGGTTTAGGGCGTAAAAAGATGATTTTTCATCATGATAATACCCCCCTCACACCAGTATGGTTTCAATGGCCAAGATTTACGAATTAAGATATGATTTATTTATCAATCCACCGTATATCCCCGACTTAGCTCTATCGGACTTTCATCTATTTCCTAAACTAAAAATTTTCCTAGAGGGACAAAGATTTTCAACTGATCAAGAGGTCAAAGCCGCGATGGACGCCTATTTTTCCGGATTTGAAGAAAATTTATTCTATGATGGAATTAAAGCATTGGAATATCGTCGGAACAAATATATTAACTGTTTAGGAAACAGTTTGTAACATTTTTGTAACAGTAATACTTTTCTTTTATTCTTTGACTGCCGAATTATCATCCCACTCTCGCAGATGTGAAATAACTATTTTAAATTTTTTGTAAAAATAGTGTTTCATCATTCGTAGTTCTCCTAAAAAACCGAATAAATTTATTTTAAATAGTTTATTTGTGTGGAATTTCATTTTCATCATACATAATTGACACTTTCTTATTTATGCAACTCTGTCGAACAACAGCAACTAGTGCGTCTGTCTTAGGTAGCCGCCTGTCACAACATTTCCCCCTCGCAGCTAAGTGGGTTTATGTTAGGTAACCCTAGTTACTTTGATTCATCAACATCTCGAAATAAGATAACAATTTTATTAATAAGAATATATTACATATTCATATTTTGTTATCCCACTATTACGTGCAACGACCTCTATTGGGCATAAATCGTATTATATTATTGAATTAATTGTAATCTAATGTAACGACCTCTATTGGGCATAAATCGTATTATATTATTGAATTAATTGTAATCTAATGCTTCCCACTTGTTTTCAATGGCCTCTCACAATTCGGCTGCATTCTAAGAAACATAGTTGAAGATCATGAAATGCTAAAAACTTAAAAAGGTTTTAGTTTCTTTTGAAATGCTAAATAGTAAGCTTTTCTATTCTCCGATCACTATCAGTTGAAGAATGAGTAGTACCTACTTTAAACAAAAAGTTAGATTTACATTGAGTAACTTAGAAACTCAGTATTTATCTGCCGTAAATGTATTTATTAGGTAACTTTAATTTACGTTACGGATAACTTACGAAAGCTTTTAGAAATTACAGACTGTAATTTCAGTTCATCACTTTTTGTTTTCAAATACTCAGTCTTCTGCTTCCTTGTCATTTACTTTAATCGTCTATACTATGTAAAGGGAAAATAATATATCGGCTAGCAGAAGCATTAACATTTTTTTTCAGGATCCATAACGCTTTAGACAATTAAAATACAATACAAATCATAATTTTGTTGGAAACTTAACAAACTTACTTCACATCTGTATATAAAAAGTTACTGCTAAATATGCAAATGAAATAAAAGATTTCGTTAACAGAAAAATAGATGTGATTTAATGAAGAATGCATTTTTTATATTGTAAAATACAGAATGTATAATATTTAATAATTATTAATATAATATTCAAATAAATGTACAAAAACTAATACAAATGCAATACAGGCCAAAAAGAATCACCATAAAATAGCGATTGAATTAATTTGTGTTTGTTTAACCAGAAACTAAATCAAATGATCCTCTGAAAATTGTAAGCTTTACTTAGTACCAGATAAAATGTTTACACGTTATATAGGAAGAAATAAAATTTATTTAAATAAATTACAGGAAAACGAAACCTTCCCAATTACTACAGATTTTGTAATACAACACATGTATTAATCAACAAAAGTAAATGTTTCAAAAAAGTTGCCTTGCTGACAATTATCTTAGATGACAATTTAAAGCAATGCAATAACTAAGTTACAAACGTTTCTGAATAATTAATGGCTTATGAAAAATAAATTGCCAAACTACAATGGATTGTTTAATCAGCACGTAACAAATTAAGTTTCGTGATAAATTGCAATGCGTTTAAAATATTGTATATTCATAGTGTTTATCAATAGATGTGAAGTCCAAAAGGTTTGATAAATGCAAAACTTATTTAAACCTAAGTCATAGAAAAATCTTTATAGATTAACGGCAACATTTAAATTTTTTAATTAATTGAAATGTTAGTCAAAACGGATATTCAATAAACGGTGCCATAATGTAGCACATAATGGGGTACATCGTAAACAAGAGTACATCTCAGTAATTAAAAAACGGTCATATTAGCCATAATTATTAATGGAACTGAATAATAGATTTTGCCATGTTAAAATTGAATATGTCGTAGAAATGTAAAAGTAATAAGATTTATAGATTTCAATTAAAATATGGCATCCCTTCTCAATATTGCATGGTAAGGTACAAGAACAAAATCCAACATCATAATTAGGTTACATTGCGTAAGAAAACCCATTCTGATACCTCTAATAATTTTACAGAGTTTTAAATAGCATTCCTGAATTTTAAAATAGCTTTCAACAAAATTTCTGCACGCATTAATAGCTTAATAACCTAGCAACATAAAATCGAAATAATAGACAAATTTAGAAATTTAAACAAGGAAATTAATCAAAAGTGCAAGTATGTAAATAATATTAGCTAATTAAATTAATAAATCCGTTTCATGTTTTGTTTGCGTATTCTGCTGCTAAATTTTCTAAAACTAGTTCATTACTTATTCTAATAAAGTTTGATATTTTCAAGGCAATACAATTCTGCGAGTGCTAGATTCTTCATCGCTTTTGGAATGCTAATTCTTCACAACACATATTTAGAGAACGTTATTTGGAGATATAATACCATACTAAGTATCCTACTAAGTATTGTCAGTTTCTTGAATTCACTTAATTCAAATGAACTACAGAAGATATTTAAATTAAATTCAATTTGTTTGTTTTTGAATTTTGATATCAAAATCCACATAACTTCTATTTGTACATATCAAATATGAAAACGTGCCAATCTTACGACCGTTGCACTGGAAGTTCAAAAATTATCGTCATCCTGTGTAAGTACTGAAACATTCTCTGAAGGATCAAGTTTACTGAAAATGTCGTCTCAAATAAATTGAAAAGTACGATGCCAACCCTATTTTAATTCATGTATAACAGGATTAACCTTGCATTGAACGCTGGAAACGCAAACGTAATTGCTTTTAAGTTTTAAATGCCCACTAAAGAGGTATTAAGTTTGTATACAGGGTGTCAAGCAAATACGAAGCAATATTTAACATACATACGGTGCTTAAATAAATATGTCTATTGAAGATTTTTATCTAATTCGAAAAATATGTTCGCGTAAAAGCACTCTACATTGAACTACTAATCTTAGTTAAAATTACAAATACGGTCTTCTTGTGTTTATGTAACATCTAATTGTGTACCCAATTGTACGCCTATGTGCCTTCCCATCTTAAGTTCAAGTAAGATAATTCTAGAACGTCTATTGTGTGTAGACAGCTGCCTGAATTTCATTTTACAATGATTTATAACTCTTTACTCCTAGGATAGAATGTAAAGCTTTTGTTTTATCTTCAATGTATAATTCTACCTTAAATAATAACAACGATCATATATAAAACTGTGATGTGCCATGAGATTCACATTTATTTCTTTATACTGAGCTTAATGTATAATGAGAAGTATTGGGACGTGATGCACTCATACCTAACCTATTTTTGATATTTGTTTGTTTTATCACTGTGATGATTTTATTCTAGTTAAATTTCTAAGTGAACTAGTTTCTCTTAATCTAATTCAACATGAAATTAAATGACTTGTTTCATTCTGTGATTAAATATAAGAGGTGTGTTCAAATAAAGACTGAATGTAATTACAACTATATTTAGGCTTATCCCTAAAATTAGATCCTTCTGTTGGCAACACGTCTCACATTTTTTTTTGGGAACGGATGTTTTGGATTACGCCCAACTTTTGTATAGTATTTTCCTTATCTCATTTATGCGTTGAAAAAAATGTCCTTTCAAGGTTGACCTTGACTTGCAAAACAATAAAAAGTCTGCTGAAGCTAAGTCTAGAGGATAGGGTGGATGATTTAGGCTGCGATCTCGTGATTTTCTAGATAATTGCAAATAAGAAGTGACACATGCACTGACGCATTGCCGTGGTACAATATGCAACTCTTGAGCTTCAACAGCTCAGTCTTCTTCATGCACATTTAAAACTTGTTTACTATCTAACCACTAGAAATGAATTCACAAGGGACTAACAAGGAAAGGGCCCCAACCCGAACTCACCGATGTCATTGATTTTTTGATATGTTGTAGAACATCAAAAAATAAAAGACACGTATTTTTTTGTATC
>JAHWXV010336327.1:0-19481 GCA_024586415.1 Phrixothrix hirtus
CACAATATATATATATATATATATATATATATATATATATATATATATATATATATATAGCACTTTGTATTAGCACAATACCTGCATACACAATACATACATATACAATAAACAAAAAAAAATGCATGGAGAACACACTGACCGCATTATTGAAAATTCTACACTCGACTACATACACAATACACATACACACTCACGCAAAAAAAAATTCATGGGAAATACACTGATCACATCATTGAAAGTTTTACACTTGGCTACGATTTATCGCACATGCACATGTATATACACTTTATATTAAATTGATTTACCTCAAATCTATGGCTATACTTAGTTAAGAACATGCGTCCATATTTGCATTGTGTGATTTGTATTTTAATAAACGACAAGTAGATGGCCTCATACATGAGTGGGGGGGGGGCATAATACTCTCAATGTCCTAGATATACTTTTACGTGAACTTAGAAGTTTTCCTGAAAAAATGCGTTGAAGCGAGTTATCAGAGAAAATCTCTGGATTTAAGCAGGGTTTTATGTGTCTAGTAACTTGGATTGGTGTCGGTTACAATTACCGTTCCCAAAATAAATATAAATAATATTTTAATTATTTGGGAACATTTGCATATTTGTATATCTATGTACGAAGAGAAAGTCGTGTGTTGTCTCACACCAGATTTTTATTATTTATAAACTGAAATATTTGCTGTCATTTGGTTGAGTTGGTTTAAAAAATATATTTAACGTATTTTATTATAAGTCTCCTTTAATGGTTAGGCATAGGAATAAACCTCACGCAATCGTACAAAGTAGTTTACAAGTTATCGCATTATTAAACCATTTTAATTAGGGTTAATTAACGTAAATCTTTCTTATCGTTTTGTGAGAATCTTTCATTGTTTGCAACATTTTACGACATCTTGCGTTTTATCTTTGATTTTAATCTTATGTTGTTTCAAATGAAATCCGGAATCTTATTATAGATGTTTATTTAACAATGAAATTGACAAAAAAAACGTTATCACCTTTCTGTGAAGTTTCCTTGCAGTCAGAAGACACCTTTTTCTTTTGTCGTCCAAAGCCTCAATTCAATTGGAGACGGGTTCTTTTGGTTTTGTGTGAAACTACTCACGTATCGTGCTTTTTACAATTTTATATTTCGCAAAATGCAACACGCTTTTTAAATCTGCTTTAAATGTTCTAACACAAGGATGTTCAATTATTTCAAATTTATGATTATTGGCTTCATTTTGAACAATATGACTGAGTGTTTTCGTGTTACAGCAAAATGTCCTCTGATAAACCTCCACATCGATTTGTCTGTAATAATTTGCATTCTCTACAATTATAAGGTTAAAATGCTCTTCAAATAAATTTAACAAATCACGGCTAGCATAATGCATTTAAAAATATGAATAAATAAATAATAAACAATTTACGATGCAAAGTTTTCTCCTTTGCACTATCTCTTTTATAGCGAAGGTTAAATAATAGGTTACGAATTAAAAAAAATTAAACAGACAAGGTGTGTTTAAAATTAAATTACTGTGCAATTATATAGCAAAAGGAAACAACAAAAACTTTACATTCCTCACTAGCCAACTGATCATACTGCAAAAAAGAGAAACAAATATCGGATTCGTTTAAGTAAAATGATTTAGGAATAATTAACTTCTTGACAAGCTTAATTTTAAATATTCGATACATTATTTAAATTTGTTAAAGAAACAATTATAACTATTATCTTTAAATGAGCAGACACTATATTTGTTATTTACGTAGAAAAATTCGTTTTAGGATAGAAATTATTTACTCATTAAAAAGTTAATAGACAACTTTATTTTGCAACTTAGTTGCAACAGGAAATTTTATTGATAATCTTTATTATGCGAACTGCCTCAAAATCATCCTGATCTAGAAACATCTATATAAAATTGAAATATACTTGACTGCAATTTAAAATTTCCAAAGAAATCCTTCCTTCGGGAGTACCTCATTCATAAGGTACGATAAAAACGAGTCATAACTGCCAAAATTATATAAAAACACGTTTATAACAAATTTAAAACAAATGTGTATTCCATTTGGTTAAATGAATACACTAATCATCGAATTTAATGGTAATTGTTAAGAATTATAGCTTTGTAAGGTTATCTGAATAATAGGAATAATTACATCTAAATATGTAAGATACATTTACGTCGCACAATATTTTAAGAACCTATATCTTCACAGAATTACCTTAGACATTAGAGGAAACGGGAAATAAAAATACTAATCAAATATAATATTTAAGGGTATAAAATAACTAATTTAAAAGGAAAGTGAGGTCAAAAGGTGAAAGACCGACCGGAGTTTTGTATTTTAAGGCAGCGTTTCTTAAAGTGAAATTCCGCAGAGATGACTCAGAGGTTCAGCGAAATTTACGTGCTTTGCATCTTGCAATAAAACGTACTATTGAAACAAACTAGGAGTACCATGATAGAAGTGGCCATTACAAAGGAATTCCTCGTATTAAAAAGATTAAAAAACGCTATTTTAAAGCAATCATTGGAATGTGCAGATTTGCATCATAACATTTAAATCGACAAAGAAATGACAACATGCAGATCGTATTAAAGACCACAGAAATTACGTAAATTTAAACTAATGATAATTTAGGTAAATAATATCAGATAGCATCCCCGAATTAAGAAAATTTAAATGTATACGCAAATAGTTAAGGCAAAGAAATATTAGATATCATGTAAAAACTAACATCATAAATAAGTCATATCATTAACGTAAAAGATTGCAATAAAGATAGAACGCGGAGTATAAATTTCACAAGTATAAAGACTACGTGAAAACATCATACTACGTTAGAATTGTAAAATAATTAGATAAATAAGATTCTGGAATTTCAAGTATATTGCTTCTCTTTCAGAGTCCACCTCTAAGATTAAAGTAATTATATTAATTGATGCCTGGGCCTGGATCTTACTTAATTAAGGCCTAGAAGGATACAAGGGTATCCAAGTCTAAATTTACGCGGTGGTTTAGATTGGCCATGGTGCTCTGTGCGACTTATCCCTAATTATAAAAATTAACAGTTAAAAAATACTGCCAATGCTTTAAATACAATTTAATATATACTCGTCTAATATTTCTGTAGAAGCAGTAAGTCGTTTAAGCGTGGAACGTGTACAAGTCAGATGCCAATGGCAATACTTAAAGAATCATTCAAAGTTAGGGCAAACAAGTTAAACAACAACAAGAATTTGGACCATTCAGCTATTCAAGTTTGATTTATGAACTCGGAAACTAGTAGACAAGACTAGAATCAGTTGGTAAACATATGTTTCATAAATTTCCCATTAGCTAATTTGAGTTACTGCTATAATTATTTAACATCATTTCAAAAAAAATAATTGCATGTGTTATAACTATCAATTTGAAATGAAAGATTAAAATTATCTTGTGACATTTTACAATAAAAAGCATGACTAGTGCAAAGGGCAAAATATTAATAATTAAATTATTACAAGGGTCATCAGATAAAATAAGTGCAATTCTAGCATCACATGCATACGATTGTTTATTTCAAAAGGCACACAAAATAAGTTACACGTAAATGTTAGTGAATTTTTCACAAATAAATTACACGATTAGTTTAGGCGAACATAAAGAAATCAAATATGTGTGTAAAAAAATAGGAAATAAGGTTTTCCTTTCAAGAAGTATTTTCAAAAGTTGTCTACCAGTGTGCTTCGGCACAGGTGACTTAGCTGATCTCAAATATCTTCAAAAGGACCCCGAAGCAATATAATTTCATTTTCCATAAATTATTTGCAAACTAAACGAAAATAATTAGCACTTAACTAATAATCGTAGCTGTTTAATGTAAGTGATTCATGATAAGGCGTGATACTCTAACCTAGCTAAGGAATAACTGCTCCAGAACTAGTGGAATGGGGAATGTTTACGTGTAATCTTTTACACTAACGGACGATTAGTGAGCTAACCCAGCTCTGTCTTCTTTTGATAGGTTACATTTAAAACACTTTTAAGTCAATTTATTTTTTAAAATTGCTACAATTTTTATATACCCCAAAGAAATATATATTTCAGTGGAACAACATTTCATATTTAATGAGATTGTTATGATAGCATTACGCGAGAAATTTTCAAGAATTTTGCCTAAATAATAAAACTCACATTGGAATATTGCAAACTTACAATATTTTACTTTGAGCAAAATTAACGGACCAATTAAAATAGGTAGGTCAACCAATTTTTAACTTAACTCAAAGTTAGATAAATTATGAATACAAAAATGCATTGCAATGATTAAAATATTTTTTTTCAAAATTCTAATAAATAGTTATACACTAAAGTGAGGCTAGGTGCATTACTTCATTACCTCATCGTCTTAAAGATACAGTCAGCGTGTATATATCATTCAGTTGCTGATTGACTTTTGTATTAATTAAATAACATTATGTTTTCAATATGCCTTCCAAAAAGTGGTGATTTGTGCCAGGATGTACAAATACAGATATTAGAATGCCGCTTGTAACCGTACCGCAGACGGAAAGAAAAATGTGGTTTATGGTTGCAAGACGGAATATTGCAAAAGTTTCTACAAAATCAACGCTTCACTGTTGGGAGGATCATTTTAATATAATACCGACTGTTACTTTTAATTTAAATAAATTTAATAATTTCTTAGATATTATTGCTATTATTGCTTGGGAAATTTTTACCAGTATACATACTTTCGGTAAAACAAGAATACGTATGAAACTCGATGTTTTATCTTATATATTCAGATGCCAATCTGATAAACAAATTACTACAAAAGCTTCTCTTTTTATTTGTACGTAATCGTTAACTGAATCTCCATAGCTTTTCCCATCATCAGCTGTAAAATATCATATTTTAATAACGAAATTTTACCGCATATAGTTATATTTTACAACATTTAATGAAATAAAATAATCTGCGCACATTCTTTTTGCTTATAGGAGGTTTTTTTTAATTTGAAAGTTTACCATTAAAATGTCCCTAAGAATACAAAAATTAATAAATAGTAAACCGTTCGTAATGTATCTATGATCCACAGGTTTGCCTTTTTTTTTGTTAAATAATCAGTTCAGTAATTTCTAAGTACAAACTCGATGTTGAATTAGGGCATAGTCACATTAATTGTACATAATTAAATTATTTCTTTAATTGAATGCTAACCGAACATCCTGTAGATATTTCATTTAATTATTGCGTATATAATTACCGAGTTTTAACCGATTATTATGTTCATTTATATATGTATTTCAACTTTTTAATTTTCGTCGCATTTATTTTAATTAAGATTAGGTATATTTTAATGTTTTATGTATGAAATAATCTAAGAGTTTAAGATTATTGACCTAAGTCAACAAAACATTACCTGTGCGGGTCAAGGGATTTGAACTTTATGTATAAATAATACGTGTGTTTCGAACTGATTAGATAATGTATGTTAGTTTTAACCATTGATGGAAAATTTTATATTGTATTAATTAATTTAATTGCTTTATTTCAATTAAGATGTAGTTTATTTATTTAAGGTTTGATTTGTGTTTATATCCGCTATATTGTATATAATTTTGATCCAGTTATTCCATGTAATTTAGACTGTAATACTATTTTTGTTAATTACTTTCAATCAAAAACATTACCATAAATTTTTATTACTACTGTTTTAAGAGCATAAAAGTACACTATCTGTGCTGTATTAATTAATTGTTAAAATTGTTAAATAAGCGAATTTTAGGGCTAGAAAGTTGTTTCTCCTTGAAGCCGATGATAACCATTTTGTATTAAAGACGCCGTGTGAAGTTCGATTTTTCAGAGACATCTCAACTACTTTAGTTGTTAGTACTCCTCAAATAAATTTAGAACATAATCTACTCAAAATATCGCGTGGTGAATTAGTTCTATGTGTAGAGTAAATTTTAGAATTGTTAAAATTGCTAAAATCCGTAATATTTTAATTGATTTCCATAATTAAAGTTAAAGTAAACGAAACGATCGTATTTAAAACGAGTCGCATTTTCCCCCAATTTGGAGGGAATAAACGCTCTGTTACAACATCTAACGTAAATATCATTAACGTTGTTAACCCGTACATTTTTTTTTGTATTAAGCAGAAAGATTGTATTCTGTTTGGCTACGGATTATTTATTCAGACACTTACCTTATTGTTGAAAAGCATTACGTTTCCTGTCCGCAATGAACTTAAGGGGGGTCCCTTTCGGTGCGAGGCTTCGTTCCAAGCAGTGGCGTAGCCCTTACGGAAGGCGCTGTTCCCCACCTCCTAAACAAACCTTAGTCAAGGATAAATAATCCAGCATCAAACAAATAAATACCTAATGTAAAACACACACACGAAAACAACAATTTTGTAATAATAAATAGAACCACCAACTCACAACAAGTCATCGCCATCTTGGTGATCTTATACCGTTTGATCAATCCAATCAATAATAGTACAAAAGTGCACTAGTATGACACCTAGTATCCGCAATTGAAAGAGAAACAACCGTTAGCTAATTTTAAAAGGTTTATACCAAGAATATAATTCAAATGTTGTAGAATTCACTTTATTATGTTTTAATAAATAATAAAGGATTATATTACATAAGTAATATGACCATAGTTTATATAAATACTAGTAAATACAGAATAAACAAAATGTTAAAGTGCATCACAGTTTAAAGATAACAAGCATGCAAATGTCCTGAGTTTAAAAATGAATTACAAACAGTGTTAATTAAAATAAAGTACATTCATAGTGCTTTAAAATTAAATTCAAATAAATATAAGGGTTGAAGGTGTACACCGAGCTCTATAAGTAAAAGAAAAATACAATTAGCTTACGAACTACAACTAAATTAAAAAATCAAAAGTGTTAATTGAGCTAATTAAACTAAAGTCATAACGAAAATGTATATACAGAGTGGGATAGATTAAACATAGTAAATAACCCTAAGCCAGTGCAATTTATAAGCCTCAGTTCACACTGGGAAGCAGCCGTGTAAATTGTTTTAACCTGTACATATTTTAAGTAAGTTTTAGACGGTTTTTGCAGTGCCCGAAGAACAGTTCTGAACCCAAACTCCGACGTAAAAGCTAACTCGCGGCGTTAGTAACACTGTTCCAGCCCCAGTTAGACACGTTACACGTTTAGGATAAAATTAATAAATGAACAAGGTTGATTACCGCCTAAATTATTTAATTATTTATGCTTACTGTCTATCAAACATTACAATTTTAGTATCCAATTCCATTATGAAGCAATTATTGTATTAAGGAATAAAATGTGTTTAAAGTATTAGTTACGTACCGCTGAAGTTTAATTTCATTGTTATAAAATTAACATATGTATATTTACGCAAGAAAGGTTTCAAATTAACCGACCAGAATTGATACTGCACGTGTTTTTATGGGTTATCATTCAGGATACAAGAAAAAGACGAGGGCGTGACGTCAAGCAGAAGTAGTCCAACCGGTTCAAACGATTACCAGATTTCATTTTGCTATATCTTGGCCTTATCCAACATATTTACAAAGTTCTTTTATATATCAATTTCTGAGGGCTTTTGTATAATAATAGATTAAAAAATATACATATAATTTTTCATGGATCTCCCTATTATGACTTCTAAATAAATTGGACGATGTAGGAAATATGGCGTTCCTAAAACCTATAGATTCAGCCTAATGTGCATCTTTCAAATGCAACTAGAAATGTCAAAATAAGAATTTTAAATTTGAATTATGTTAATTACGTTGACTTGTTTTCGTCAGTTTAATTATCAGTTTTTGCCGAAAAGTTTTACTTATTATTTACTAGTAGCTTGTAAATTTATTTATTCCCTTTTATTCTCAATTCGATTTATAATTGTAACATGTTCGTTAATTAAATGAAACAGAAGTGTATTTAAGAATTACTATCAATATTAGTTATGCGGTTTACTTAATTACAATTAAACGTTAATTTTGTTTATTTTATAATTTTTCATTTAGACTAAATTCTGTTATAATTATAATTGTAATAATTTATATATATTTATATATTTATTCCAGAATAATTTTAAGAGTTTCTTTTTCGATACATTTGCTTATCGTTGGCAATAATTAAAATAAAGAAAATTATTGATTAATAAATCAAAAGTACTTATATGTCTAGTTGCAATTTATAGGTTTGTGTAGAACATATTCAGCTGTCATAGCTCGATAGGTATGTTATCATTGTCGTGAGAAATAGAAATTTTGGGATATAAATAGGAGCTATGGGTTGTGTTAAAGCAGTTAATAAAAGACGACGGTCGTGTCCTAACGACAGTACACTTGTTATAAGGTCGAGCTCATCATGATATGAACTTAAATTAACAAACGTGGTCGTCAATAACAATTGTTCACTTAACCAAAGGCGATAGTTATGATTTTGAAACTTGATGTAATGGTCACATCGAAATTACAATAACTACCGTACGATGATCAATTAGTTAATTAACAATCCAAAGGTAAAACAAATAAGTTATGAACCAAGAATACTGTGAAAATTTATAACGTGTTTAGCAAACAGAATTATGCTTGGTGATACATAAATAACAAAGAAAATAAGGGATCGTGAACACAATATCAAAATTAAGGAACAAATACCATGACAAAGGTTATTGGGATCAATAAACTCACACAATTTGTAAATCAGGTTCGTTAGTAGAAAAGGATTTGAAACCGCGAATTAAATTAAAATTAATATTTAACAAGTGGTTAAATTTATTAAGAATTAGCATAACTTTATGGTAATTATCGTACGGAAATTAACTTCAACCATTTGCAATAAGATAATAACAACTTAGTAGCCAACTAAAACAAGCAACCAGTTTTCAAAATTAACTAAACGTTTTATGCAAATTCATTCTGTAATTTGGGTTGCATAACGACAAGAACTTCAAACAATTATTGTCGAATGTAAACTGCATACAATTTTTAGATTACATATAAATTTGAAGCAATAGTTAACATAGAGACTATCGATAAAATTACATAATATTAAAGATAATTTATGCAGATTAAGCTGAAAAGAATTGTGTTTATTTTTATTTGACTTGAATATTGAGCTTAGTTATTGAAATGGTTTTTGCGTTATGGATATAAAATACAGGGTGTTGGCGTTCGTTTAGAGAAATTTCACCCAAATTCCAAACTGAGTTATCCCGAGGTATTTATACCCGATTGAGATTAATTGAAACTTTATTGTAAATAACTAGGTTTAAGAAACAGCTATTTACGTAAATCTCGGTATATACGAGTATGTGTAGAATATTCACCAATTAATCGAAAGTAGTTTAAAATGGGAAGGTTTCCTATTAAGTGCGAAGTTTGTTATTTATTTTCGATAAATGTGTGATTGAAGTTAACTTTGTAGTATTTAGAAATCGTGTCTCTGATACCGTACTTTTCACTTACGGTATTTTAAAACTGTGTATTACTCTATCGGCAAATAAATTTTGCAAGCATGTACTGTTTTACCATAAACCCCGTACTAAACTTGAAGGTTTGAACGCACTATAAAAAGTATTTCTGGTACAGAAACTTTAGGTGATAACGTGTCTTTATTTCTGATACTCCTTTATTTTTTAATAAATTGCGCTATGAAGCACTATTAACAGTAGAACACTAGATTGTGCAATATTCTATGGGTACTCCTATCTTATACTCAAACATAGTTAACGTTGCTTTCCCAGCCGATGGAGCAGCTTTAAATTTTTTTAATTTTTGGTGAGCCTGAATGACTTCAGTCTTTCAATGATTGCAATTTGGTTGAAAATAGCAAAATCTAGCTTCATCAATATGATTTTTCATTAGGTGATGTGATGAGTTTGTTTCAGTTCATGAATTAGTTATCTGTGAATCCTTCCCACACAAACTTTTCGATATCCAGTTTCTCACATTAATTTTTGAATCAATTTCCTTCAATTCTATGCGCTCATCCTGGTCTTAGTACTTTTTAACAGTCTTTAAAATTTTTCACCTACTCAAAAACTTGCACATATTAATTGCATACATCTTAGGCATTCTTTAAAGCATTTCAAAACGATTTACTTTTGCGGTTAAAAGTCCTATCACAGAACACATTTTTCTGCTGGTGCATCTATAAGAACTAAAAATTATTAACCCTACCGTATTTAGCGTTGTAATCGACTTTTTCGAGTGGGAATGCTAATCCATGGTTACACATTTTTGAGATTAGTATTGTTTTTATTAGTTGAAATTGAGCTTATCATAATATTAATATATAAAGAAAAGTAAATTCAATATGGATAAATGTTTATTAAGAGGTTGTAATGAAATTACTACAGTACATGCATTTTCTAAAGAGCTAGAGGTAAAATAAAATAATCGATTTTTATATTTTTGCCAAAGTCAGAATAGAAAATTGTTTGTATGTGTTTGTCTGTTTGTAAAGCTTTGAATTATGGGCTAAAGCTGTTGGACGGCTAGAGATTATCTGTGAGAAGCAATCATCGAGTGTGTGATAAACATTTTAAAATGGAAGATAAGTTTAAAGCATTTAATAATAAAATAAATTTAAAGCGTTTTAGTGTATCTCCAGTGCCTTTAGTACGTAAGGCTAATTACTTACGCAATAGAAAACTAAAGTTATATATTGTGTTTTATGTCACTGAAAGTGCCTTATAAACTCTTAGTTATTTAAAATTTATAGTAATATGTAATGTGTAATATTTCTTTCTCATAAAATTTTATTTTGTTCCAGTTTTATAGTATTATGTATTTATTTATGTAAAAATATTCTGAGCTAGATTCAATTAGAGCATAGAGAAGTTGCTAGTAATAATTATTTCCATGAAGTTGAAATGGTGAATAGTAATTTAAATCTATGTTTATAATGTTTTACTAAAACTTAGTAGCAGAATTATAATAGTTGTTATAAACATTTCAAATTTGTTATTCTGTTATGTTGTTTTGTTATTTTCATGATCGTAGCAATTTTGCATGCGCAATATTTATATTTTCATTTAACTCTGATATTAAATGTATTTTATATGCATATTTTGTATCCATGGTACTTCATTTGTTATTTTAAATACTAATTCAATGAAAAGATATAAAAGCATTCATATTCATTTATTAAACTATAAATTTAATTACCATTTTTATGTGTTCACTTATCCTAGTTGCAAACCTAACTAATATGTACAATTCTATAAATAAAATTCAGCCTTATATGCATAGAGGGCTGATTAAAGGAGCTTTGTACTATTCTACGATAAAGAGTGTATTTTAAAGATGACGACAATCGTTCGATTTCTAATATTGATCGTGATTTTTCATTGATATTTCAAAATGGGCGATGAACGTTTGTTTACATTGTACAAAACGGATCAAGTTTATTTAATTAAATTTATATATTACGCGTGTGGAATATTGAAAACGAGTGCTGTGTTTAATTTGAAAACTCGTTAAATTCACGTAAGGTTTCTGGTGTCAAAAAAAATGTTAATCAGGGCGTGCAGAAAAATATTCCCACGAAAGGTAATTTGGAAAATAAGTATGTAATTGTTCGAGTTTCAAATCAAATACTTATGCATGATTACCTAATTTTAAATTTAAAGATTTGTAAACAAACACTCGTCTAAACATTTGGAATCGTTTCAAAATGCATTTTAAAACATTGTATTACTTTAAACACAGCAAAGTCAAGCGTTTCCAGTCAACGCATGAAATTAATCTGATTAATAGGTAGAATAAAGTCGAACGTTTTAATCCAACATACGAGATTAGTATAATCCTCGACAGTTGCTGGACGCTTTTAAATGTAAAATGCAATAAATTAAATATTTATGACAAAAATAATTATAAAATACATATAACGGTTCACTTGATAACATTTGAAGTAATTGATTAAGCAGTTTTTAGGTAAAGTAAATAAAATGTGTTACAGCTTAAGATTGACTTACGAAATTAAATAAAATTTATACAATACATGTCAAAAAGGACGATGAAACTACTGCTAATTCAATATTAAGTAGATATCTTCCTGTTAATTATTTACGTTTTTGGGTATTAAAAATTCCACATTTTATAACAATAAAAGTCTGCGACCGCCGATAAAGGTTTTATCATATCGCATTGTTATTTTGTTTACCGAACCCTGAAGTCAGATAAACAATGTTCTCAAAACTAAAAGTCAATAATCTAAATTTTAACAATTAGTAATAGTTAAATGGTTTTGATTACATTTAAAATAAATTTATAATAACAAAAACGCGGTAAATCGATACAATTACATCTATACAGTGTTTGAAACAAAATATTTTAAAAATACATCGTAAATCTAGTAAAATCTTGTACCCTATTTTTCAATAAAAATAATAACGATATTCATGCACCTCTAATTAAAATAAATAAAACTGTCATACCTTATACCACAAACGTTAAAAATTTAGGATTGATCTTTGATAATTCCTTCAGATTTAAATATCATGCATCCAAATGTATACAAAAAATGTTTATGAATTTAAAATTATTATATCCACACAAATCTTATCTTAGTCAAAAAACTAAAATTATTTTATGTGATGCACATGTATCATCGTATTTCGTCTTTTGGGCTCCTGTTTATGCAATATGCTTGGACTATGATACATCGTAGCGCATACAAAGACTTCAGAATTCATGTTTAAGATTTATGGTTTAAAATGAAATCAGCATATTTCACATAAACTCAATGATGCTCGCTGGTTATCAATGAAAACCAGGGCTTATTTACAATCTGCATTCCTATTTCATAAAATAATATCTACAGAGCAGCCTCCCTATCTATATAACAAGATTAGATTTCGGACTAATGTACATAATTTAAACCTTCGACATAGAGGATTGATCACGATACCGCAACACAAAACCTCTTTCTCTAAACGATCATTTAGTTATAATGTCGCCAAAATTTATAACAGTATACTAATACGGTTTAAAGAACTACTAGTACATCTTTTCAGATCTACGTTGTTCAGGTTTTTACTTGAAAGTCTAAATCAACTTTAATGCCTTGCTAATACAGCCAATTTTTATTTTCTTTTATTTTCGCGTTATTTTATATTTATCTATTTTATTTTGTTAAAATATACCAATGGCTGAATTACATTTATTAGCAACTAAGGATGTTTGTTTAATTCAGAATAGAAGTGGTAGACCTTCATTATGCTGAACTTTCACCTTGTGGTTCTGCACATTAAGTATACCTTTGTTAATTATTATTACCATACCAGCACTTTATTTATTTATTATTACGTATTAAATGAAGTATCATTTCATTAGTATAAATTACTTTTTATTATTATTCAATTTATTTATTGTTCGTGTATACATGTGTGGAATAAAATGAATTACTATTATTATTATTAAATCAAATATTTACAGTTAATTAATGAAGTAAATGATGGTTTGCTAAATTTTACCATAATGAAACGAATTTTAACTTAAATAAACTACAAAACAATCAGAATTTGTTTCCAAAAATCAGCAACTCGTCACATTGCTACTACAGCGGCATATACAGTGATGGAAATAATTAAAATAGTTTGTTTGTTATTGTGGCTGATGGTTCGGGATGCGGAATTTTCTTTGGCCCTCTTGGACTAGAACTGTTATATAGTCATTTTGCCATGCCTACTAGATTTTGCCACCTCCAGTAGGGATTATTAACGTGCCAAACATCACATTGATACGGGACCTGGGATTTTACTTCCTTATCAGAGAAGAAGACATGTTTTTTAAATTAATTTGTTTTTTGTTTCCAAACACTCGGTAATCAATTGATGTTCTCCTTAAATATACAGAGAAAGCAATAAAAACACGATTAACGGAAGCCGTGGATTTTTGAAGGCATGACTGAGATTATTACGTAGAATTCTTCTTCTGTCAGATTAGTGACAATTTGAAAGTTGCTGCAATATTTTAACTGTGCTGTCAAATTTCTAAATATCATTGAATTATTTTCAATCAGTATGTTTATTAAAATAAAAAACAAAAAAGATATTATTGTTGCAGATAGAAACGTATTCGTTTTGTCAAATTTTTCGATGCATTATTTCTTCGGTTTCTTCAGAAATTGCATTTCGCAAGTGCTGGAGATTTTGTGGATTATTCCGATAAACACGTTTCGTTAGATGAGAAAACCAAAAAAAATTGGGAATGATATTATATAGAGAATGCGAGGGCCATAAATTGTGTAAATTGCCGAAAAAAGTTCAGTGTTTGATATGTGGTATATGAGTTAGCTTTGCCTCCCTGAAAACAATTGCAATTAACTTTGTCGTCATGTAGTTGTCCAATAAACGGCGTCAATATGTGATGAACATAAAATTTTGTATTTTTTTTCTCTAAGGAAACTGAAGCAATTTCGTCTCAGTGAAATTGCTACTCAGAGACCTACCCGAAGAGGATGTAATGCTGCTGTAGAATGTTACGTCAGAATTGTTATTATCGTCTAAATTATTGATGTAACGAAACCAGTTAACTGGTTAAAAACCTTATTTATATTCACAAATATTAGGATTATTTATTTACACTTATTTATCGAACTATTTATTTCACAGTACACTAACAATTAACGTTTATATTTCTATTTATGTATAACAGCTACTAAACAAGACAAGATTATTAAGAAAACTAAAACTAAGGGAATTTAATCTGCTATTTATGCAGACCGTTTCAGATAATATGACATTCCTTTTTAGTTATATAGAAAATTACAAGATTGTTTGATTTTGGCTTTTTTATGATGATCACGTTGGTTTAACAAAAATATATAATGATTTCCTCATTGTAATTATGTTAAACATTATATTTTTTAAATTTTATCCTCATAAAAATAATGCGCCTCCGGAAAATTAGTACATATAATAATAATGTTCATTTTAATATATGAATAATTCATCCATTTTTTTTATCTTTTGATATTTTGTAATTTTTAATAGTTATATTACTACTACAACTGATGTTTTCACTTTAGAATGATTACAATATTTAAAAAAAACATTTTGCTGAAAAAGGGTTTGTAACCCGAAACGTTCAATTAACAATTAATCATATGTCATCAAAATAAGGAAAACAAAATATTAAAATAAAAAATATCTTTTCCTCTTTTTAATATACTACTAGAATTTGTTCTTTATTCCTGAAGAAATCCAAAGATCATTCCTTTTTAGGGATCAAAGCAGGCCCTATAGACACCCCAATAAGCGTAAAATTAAAAGCAATACGAATACTAAAAATTCTTTTTTTAAAATAAAGACGAGCCGACTATGCACATGTTTTCAAATATACGAATATATTCGAGTAAGTGTTTCTTACTAAATAAACATTTCCGTAGTAGAGCAGAATTGTACGTGTTTATTTTAACTTTCGTAGCAGACCCATAAAAACAAGATCGTAAAATTATATACCTCTTTAAATGTCAGTGACCGATATCTTGGTAAATGAAATTATGCCAATTTACCTCACTTACTAGATCCGTCTCATTATTTAACCAGTGTTTTAAATCCATATTAATTGAATCATACTTTTGTAAGTACTTCATTATTGCAGACATGTGCACAATTTTATTAACATAAAAGCACCAATTAGTTAAACACGCTGTAGATGGGCACAATTTGTGATTTAGTTTTTATTATTAAAACACTGGCTAGACTACGAAACGCATCTAGTAACTGATGTAAATTGGCATAATTTCGTTTACCAAGATATCGGTTACTGATATTTAAAGATGTGTATCATTTTACAGTCTTATTTTATGCATCTGCTCCGAAAGTTAAAATAAACACGTACAATTTTATTCTACTATGGAAATGTTTATTTAGTAAGAAATACTTACTCGATGATATTTGTATATTTGAAAGCGTGTGCATAGTCGACTCGTCATTATTAAAAAAAAGGAATTTTTAGTATTCTTATTGCTTATTGGGGTGTCTAGGCCCTGCTTTCATCCCCAAAAAGGAATGGCATTTTTTCTGAAACACCCTGTAGAAAGGTGAAAGTGCAGAATATTAAGGAATAGTAAAGAATAAAATTAATCATAATTCTGATGTAACTCGTTGCCATGCCATAATTGATTGCTTACCTTGAATTTATGATTATCGTTTATGATTACATCATCTATTTCAGTTCTAAGAAATCTTATACAGTACTCCTAAATGTTTTATAATGTTCTTTAAAACTATTGGATCTAATTTTGTTACATTGAGAAATCATTCACATAAATTTATACGAAGAACAAAATCTATTGATAATATTTGATGACATAAATGAATTTTGTAGAACAATAAGCTGATCTTTCTTTAAAATAGTTTGGCAGTGCCGTAAGACAAAGACATAGCTACGTTTTTCATTTTCATTTTTATAACTGCTTCTATTCGTTTAATTGGTCTTCCAGATTCTTGCTTCCTCCAAATACTGTCTTATTTTCGAAAATTTGTTACAATTCTGCAAGCAATTTCCAAAACTGTATTAAAAAGCAACATCGTTGGGAAATTGCAACCTAAATTCCTCGTAATATTCTCGATCTAAATACTGCCACTCACTATATTTTCATTTTTAAACCCATTGCTGAATTACGATTCCAGTAAAAATATTTTTTGTTCAACCGTAAAAATTTTAACCTCAACCTTTCAAATTTTTGGTCTGACAATAAAAACGATCTCAGACATGCATTAAAAACTCCATGATTACTGTACATCGCGTTTTTTATTGCTCTGCCGGTAAAAGTAAATAGGAAAGCTTTTTCAATTTTCTATTTTAATTTTGACGTTTGATAAGTATAATGGTTAATTTTACAATAAAAATATAATATGTTCCGAATCGAAAAGAAGGCCATTATAAAACATAAATCGTGTTTTATAATGACTTTATTGTGAATGCAAAATAGAAAAATTATTTGTATCATTTTCCATTCTTTAACCCGTCGTCAATCAATGTCACCTTACTCCCGCCATTCGTCAAAGTGTGAGCCCGCCGCTCACTCGCGATCAAGCTTCGTTTTTATCCTACAGTTCAATATCTTTCCGTGATATTTATGTTTCTTTGTTCTACAAAATTATTCGTCATATTATTTGCTTTGGATATAATTCAGCCTCATTCTTTCACTCTTCCATCTGAATTCTGATTTTCCTCTTGCATTCCTCTTGCCCATGACATTTTTGACAAATTTGCGTTGTGTGTTCTCCACAAATAGCTAGATGTCATTCAGCACACCTTACCGTTGTTTTCCGATTTTCTTTTTTTCTTCACAATACTGACATTTTATTCTTCTTACACTTGGTCCAGGCTATTGATCTCTTTGTTGTCTCTCGATATTTATAGTTTATTTTAGTCTCAAACGAATTTCCGAATGTATTCCAAATATTGAAATTCTGGTACTTACTTGTGGTTTGCAAAGTTGGAGTGCCAGGTTTTTAGAAAAATTCTTCTTGCGAATAACATGGTAGTCCATTAGAGAAAAAAAGATACGAAGAGGCCAGTTAAAGCACACACGTGCCACAGAGTACTGTGCTTTTGGTTCATTAACCACATCCACACCACCTTTAGTAACATTGGAAAATGTGATGATGTGTGGTTTATAAGCATCACCTGCAGCTTCGTTAATGTCATGGTTATCATGCAGAGCTGAAACAACTAGATATTTTTGTATTTATTATGTACATATGAAACTAATGTCCTCTATTCTCCAAACACAAACAAGCTGCTGTTGACTGGTCTATTTCGTGTGTCCGCCATAATATATATTAGGTATTTCTCTTTTATTTCTTTATTGTTGTTATAACTGTTAAATATTTTTCGTGAATAATTCATCTACCAGGCTAACTGAGTGAAACCAATTATTCATAGCTACATTTCGCCCACTTCCTTTGATTGACCTGATAATTCGTTGTACAACAGCACTTGCCTTCATATCTTTTTGAAATGGATATTCATCTGGCTGCTTACTTGGATATATTTCTAGGTTGAATGTATAATATATCCGCACATCCACTAAGCCAAACAAATGTCAATCCGTACTTAGAGGGTTTCCGGGGCATATATTGTCTGAACTTGCATTAGCCTCGGAAAGATTCCAACATCTCATTCACAGATGTATATTCTTCAATAGAGTAACACTCTTGAAAACGTGAAGCAAACCCTTCACGAAAATGTCTTATTGGTTCGTGGTTGTCATCAGCTTTCCTTGCAACTTTGACCCTAACATCATCAAAGCGAAGATCCTGGAGGAGTAGAAAAAACCTATTGCATCTCATAACCAACTGAAATAGTTCTAGAGCAGTACCATCTGTTGTCCAAACGTCGGCTACATTTTGGTGTTATGAGTTGATTACCCCAGTTAAGTAGACTAAACCGAAGAGTGCCTTTATTTCCTCTATGTTAGTGTCCAGCACATCGCATACTCTTGAATAAATTTCTCAAATTTTTTTAAGCTTCACACGTAAATTATAGAATTTCTTCAATTAGATTGTCTGGAAAAACCAACCGCCAACTTTCTATTTCCGTTTTAGAATATCTAGTAGCTTGTTTTACACCTAATGGGCGCAGAACAATATTTTTTCTTGTAGTGCCGCGATTATGTGGAGGAGGATGCACATTCCACAACGTAATATTTTCTGGACCGATATAATGGGACTTTGGATATGTTGATACTTCAGAGTCTGATTTGTTGGTTCAAAGTTCAGAAGCAGTGCTGTGATCACAAGGAACAAGTTTTTCTGTGCCTGAATCGTCAATATCATCAGATTTGTTCACGAATACAACGTCTAGTTCATCGAACCATGTTAGTAGTTGTTCATCTTGGTTATTCATTTTATATAATTGATACAAAAACAATATCTACAAAATAAACACCGAAACTGTTTATAATAACCAACGCGATACAATGGTAAAAGCACTAACGCGGGAGTTCAACGTGTGAGCGAAGCGCTCAGTTTCTTAACTCGTACTGACAATAATCGTGAAATGCGGCGATACATCATATTATGGAATGCTGTGATGCATCATCGACCTCTTAATACGTGCTGGGAGAGGTATACAATATTCCCGGTAATTTTATCGCTTACTGCTCTATCCACACTGTTTTAAACACAAAAGTGAGCGCTACGCTCACACCTTAATCAACGACGGGTTAATGCGTAATGTGTCTACGCTCTTCACCACGTTTACCTTTAGTTAAACAATTGGATAAACAATTATTAAAACATAAACGCGATGTCGAATTAAGGCATAAACACATTAAATGTATATAGTTTAATTTTTGATCAACATTTTGTTAATTTATTATTAAGGTAACATCATGTATATATCTTTTTATTAATTATTTCACATGTAATTACCGGTCCGTACTTATTTATCATGTTCATTTACTTATTTACCTTTTTATTCTGTAATTAACGC
>JAHWXV010336332.1:0-17412 GCA_024586415.1 Phrixothrix hirtus
ATATATATATATATATATATATATATATATATATATATATATATATCACATTTAACATTTAAATTAAACTAATTTCGCTGGTTTAGACGTTTAATTTACAATTCCTATTTAACTTATAGAACGAAGATGTTAACTGAAAAAATTCTACAATTATGTTAAAACAATTATAAGTATATGATGAAGTTTTACTTTTCTTTTTCCGAAAAGAATAGGATGTAAAGATGTTAAGTATTTTATTAATATAAATTAATATTTTTAGAAAAATTTGTTCCCGGACTGGGGCTCGATCGCATGAGCGTTGACTTACCATACCGACACTCTACCAACTGAGCTACCCGGAGACATGAAACATCAGTCTAAAATCGAATTCTTCTAAATTATACTTTCATCGTTATAACATGACCGACTTATTATTTCAACTCTTCGAAACAAAAAAAGTAAAACTTTACTGTATTGAATTTAAATTCTGAATAATGGTGCTTACCACTACAAACAATAAAATTAGACACTGCTTTTTCTCAATGATGTGAATTTTCAGCGAGACGCGGGCGCAACGCAGAGATGAAAAAAATATGTCTGTCACGCTATAATAATGAAAGTATAATTTAAAAGAATTCTATTTCGGACTGGTGTTTCGTGTCCTCAGCTAGCTTAGTAGAGTGTAGGCACGGTAAGTCGAAGGTCCTGGAATGCTGCCAGGAACGAATAGTAAAAGATAGATTTGGGAATCTTAGCATCTAATTTTCATTCTCTGAACTATCCTTTTGTTTTTTAAAAGCAAGTGGTTTATGTATTATGGTAAATTTGATGTGTATCACTTCTTTGCATAAAATTAAAAATTATGTGTTAAACTTCAAGATGAATTATACTCGTATGGTATTCATCCTTAAGGAATGTCAAAGAAATTTTAGAGATGCTGCAATGTTGTATAAATAACGATTTCCAAATCATCGGAACCCTAAACGGTTGTCATTCCAAAATTTATTGAGAAGATTTCAACCTACTGGAAATTTCAAGCAGCATTATTAGTAATTGCTACGTAGCAGCGACTACGCGCGTCTCTAAAAAGCGTTTTATCACTGGCTACGGCTACGTAGTGGACACGAATTGCTTTCGTACTTGTTATCAAAGTGGGGAACAAATAGTAGGTTAAAGTATCATATTAGCTACGTCCCAAAAACGGCTCCCGCTATTTCTTGATCATGTAGTAAGGATATTTCAAGATAATTCCTGTGTTACTACTTCGAATATTGCTGTTTCTTTTATCTTTTTCGTTCTTACGTTTCAGTATATTATTATCCTTAGCTAGGTTTTCATACTTCTACTTACAATAAAGGTTTGAGTTCCTCTTGCCACAGGCTAAATTAACAATAAGGCATATGGCAGAAATCACGAATGTTTAACCACGGCTGGCAAAGCTACAGTGAACCGATGCGTGGTTCGACGGTACTTGCGAGGCCAAATACTGTAGAATTAAGACAAAATCGATAAAAGTGGGTGCCACTGTTCTCAAGTCAAACTGTAATCAGGTGATGTTTTACGAAACACCCTGTATATCACAATGTTAGTGACCTACCTTAAAAGTGGTGACATCTACTCTAGCGGTACTGCAGATACTGGATTAAGACTGAAAGGAAATATACTAATGCTAAAAGTGCTCACTTATTTATAATTGCTCTGTATGAGGTGAAGTGCTAATCGTAATTATAAAATCAGGAATGAAGCCCCCTTTCCTGTGAATAACTGAACTGGATCTTTAACTAATGATTATTAAACCAAAGATGAATCGAGATTATTGATACACGCCGCATATCAAAAGTGAATCGAATTGTCTATGATAATTTCAAGTTGAATCAACGCGGCACGAAAATCAGAATATTCTGCACTTGTGAATTATTTTAAAAATGCTGAAGGCAATTTAGACTATAATTAACGTTATAAGTTTTACTTGAAACAAATGGTTTCTCATATACTTTACCAATAACAAATTCTTAACCAAAATTTAATTTATCAGGGGCACACTGACTTGTTGATGATATTAAGCAATAAATTATGTTTAAAATAAATAAAAGGTTAAGTTTAGCACAAAACACTTCATTCTTTAAATTCGCAAATTACACTTGTACACAAAAGACCGGTTCGAATTCGAATATAAATAACTATTCTCTAAATAAAACTGGAACAATGATCTTTACATTATCCAAAGCAATCAAGGTTTTTGTTTACTTACAAAAACTAAATTAAAGGTGGAGAGCGAACCATAATGGCATTGACGACAACTATTGACATAAATACCAAATATATATAAACAAAAGAAATCAAGCATAAAGTTTTCATAAAATCAAATTATTGATTACAAATTACTCATTAAACTAAGATGCAACTAGAATTACTAGACTAAATTTTATATTTCACAACAAAAGGTTCATTTAAAATGTTTATTAATTAATGCGACGGAAAACTCATTTGTTTCGATTCCAAAAGAATTATAGAAACTCTTCTTTAATTTCTTTGGCATGATAATAAGTTGAATCGGGAACCAACGTCTTTTATTAATATTTTTTACTGTTTAAAAATTTAAATTTGCAGCAAGGAATTGTGACAAAGGCAAGATCGCCGAGCACCCTGGTTTTCAACGGTGAAATAATCGAAATTTTCACTTATAGGTGAAATGGTTTCCCTCAATGATTAATAAGTTTAAAGACCCTATAAGTGGTCGCTGACGAAGAATTTTTCTGCCTTGACTTATTGATTAAACATCCCAAAAATATGGAATTTTCAACTCAGCTACGCGCTGAATGACGACGATATGGGTTCAATAACGACAGATTATCTTATCTAAAAATTAAAACTGATACTCTTACAATACTTCCCACGATAAATTCCTGTTTTAAAAAATGTTGGCTTTCAACCTGCGTCACTATTCCTGTCGCATTCATTAACACTCCAATTGTCCTGATAAAGATTATAGTCGTTTCTGCATTTACAAGATACATTATTTACTTGAGCGCCTAACCTCTGGAATTTTATATAAACAAATGACCTTTTCGTTACCCTTGAAATGCGCGCGGATACAATGTTGCTACATGTTATAATCACAAAGCTGACGTAAGCGTCTATACAAATAGATTGATTTCTATCTTTGTGCTGAATTTTAAAATATTTAATTTTATGCAATGTACGAGGTGCATTAAAATAATTCAATATAAAAGCCAAATTATTCTTGAGATAAAAAGGATGTTTTAACAAATTATGAATTAAATCTGATTTTAATTAAATTCTATAAGTAAATAATGTAAGTCGTAATGCTTACTTATACTCTAATATTTCAATTAACGTATTTACAACAAAAAAAGCGAGAACTGACAGTCTCTAATGTGGATACTTATAGTAGCTTTATGAAATAATATATTATCCGTTAAGTTATCATTTGGGTACAAAATTGATAAACAACCAAATATTGACTGTGAATATAGCGATAAAATTTCGAAAAAATAGAGAGGCCTTCAAAATATTTTTAACAAAAAATTATAAAATATTAATAAGGCATTTTCAGATTTTTCTTAAAAATAAATTTTTTTGCATTGTAAGATGGCAGAACTTGAAAATATCTTTACCAACTTTATAAGCATGTCAAATCTTTATATAAAAAACAAATAGTCCAATTATATGTGAGTATTTTGTGAAATGTTCTAAAATCTTTCAAAATAGCTTTTGCTACTTTGTTATAGTTTTCCCGATTGATGCGGCTGCAGTGTTCTAACTGTATTTCTTTAAAAGTATCTGAATATATAATTTGATAGTTAGAACCACCCTAATATTACTATTTAGAGGCACTTTTTACTTTAATCCTATAAAATATGTTTCAAAGTTTCTTAACTATAAGGTTTCATCACCCGTTCCAGATTTATCATCAAAAGTAAGTACTGGGACTCCAAAGTTACACTAACTTGTAAATCACTATTTAGTAGCATGAACAAGTAACTGCTATTGAACCACGTACTTTGAAATAGTGTTCACTATAAAGGCTATTTGAGAAATAGCAGCGTAACTCCAATAACTTTTAAAATATGCGCAAAGTTATGGTACTTCATTTTATTCATTTCAAGTAATGGATACGTGGTTGTTACATACTTTGACACCAGTAAGTGATTAATCCTTTAAGGTTAAAAATATAGGTAAGAGGTTCGTAGCAATGACTATTTCGAAGTTCCATAATATATTAAGAATGGTTCCTGTGATTGAAAATGTTGTTTGAGATGTTAGCTACTCTAAACCACTGAGAAATAATAACGATAACAATAACGAATAACAGCAGTGACGTCCGCAAGGAGGGATAAACAAGGAACCAGCCCTATCCCCTCCTGGGATCGAGAAAGAAATGCTACAAGTTATAATTATAAAAGTGATTGAGGCATGTAAATCGTTTGCTTCTAAGTTTTGAACCCATGGAAAAATTTCTGCAGATGCCCGTGAATGTCAGGTTTTGATTTCTGAACACAACAACTTCCAATGTCAATGAGAAATAAGCAGAACTTTGATTCTAAGTCTGAGAACGGTAGGAAGGATATCTTTAAATCAAGAATTTGATGGGAATGATATCAAAATTGGTTAGACTTTCAACAAAAGCGGGTTGATGTAAACTCTGTGTCTAAAATATTACTTCAAAACGAGACCACATTCAAAAGCAGTAGAAGATTATCATGATATGTATTAGTATGCTATTGAGAATGCGCACAGGAAAAGGGAAGTGGACAATCAACGATTAAGGTGACTAATTTTTTGGAGAGGCATACTAGGCGACCACGTTCTCATTCGTGCCTTTTGGTGAATATTGTCAGGGTCACTTTTGCCTAAGTTTTCTTCAAAACAAATTACCAATTCTATTAGATGATCTAAATTTACAGTTACCACATGACATAATTTCAAAACCTGCTGTATGCCGCCTCATAACCATAAAATATTAAGGAAATATTCAAGCAACGTGTTCGCTGTATAGATGGTACAATTGGAACGGTGCAATGACTAGGTGTATCTCCAGACTTAACCCATTTGGACTCTTTTTATGGCGTTATGTAAAAGCCAAAATTTATAAAGTTACATCAACGTGTAAAACAGAATTCGCGCTTATGTAATGCATAGAAATCAGTAAAGAAGCCTTTATAAAAGAATTAAAAATATCTTTCATTTGAATACTTAAAATAAAGTAGTTTGTTTTAAGTATTGTAAATGATGTGCATATTTGAGTATTTACAATGTTAATTGGTATAACCTTATTTAATTTTACGTTCTCTCACCTATAGAAATATAGTATATTATGTTTACGTTCAAAATTTTCGATGTCCAATTTTTAGCGAAAATACATGTATTCATGTTTCTAAGCCTGCGTGTGCGTGCGCGTGGACGTATGCGTATGTGTGTAAATGGACGTATGCATACGAGTGTGCGTATGCGTATACGTGTGCGTGTGCGTGTACGTGTGGGAGTGTGTGTGTGTGTGGGAGTGTGTGTGTGTATGTGTGTGTGGGAGTGTGTGTGTATGCGCGCGCGCGGGCGCTTGCGTGTGAATATGCTTGCGCGTGCGTGTGCATGTGCGTGTACATGTGTATGTGCGCGCGCGCGTGTGTATACGTGTGTGGTCAATATGTCTCGAAAATAAACGTTGTAGAATACTGAAATTTTATATTTAAGTTTATTATCTTCCTGACACATCCTAATACGAATTTTGTTAAAATTGAATAACCGGAAGTGCCACTTTATTCTAGAGATTTTTACGATTTTTGTGATTTTCTTGAAAACGGCTATAAAGATTTTTTTAAAGTTACTGAATTTCTTATGCCTGTAATACTCTTCTAAACGAATAGATTTCTCAGAGAAAATTCGTTGAAACGAGTTATCAAGAAAAGTCTCCGGAGCTAAGCAGGCTTCACCTGTCCAGTTAATGGGATGGGCGACTGTTGCCATGATCGTATCAAAATGAACATAAATTAATACTTTAGTGACTTGTGTACATTATTTAGACCTAATTACTTTTTATTTACATCTATAAATTATTTTGGTTCTAAATAGCTTAAAATTTAATTATAAAGTCGTAGATAATAGGAGACACTGAAATTGACGCATTCAGACAGTTTAGATCCTTCAAATTTAAAATGCTTATAGTTAATTATACAACAGGAATATTCTAAGAAGAAATGTAATATCATAGTAAGAGAGAAATACAAATTTAATTTTAGCTTTAAGTTATTATTTTCTTTTGCGTCTTTATTATTGATTTCGATTTTAGCTTGTTTCTTGGAATACAATTTTAAACATAATATAAGGAATTGCAGAAGCCATATTTTAGAAGGTTAAATGGATAAATTAAGTTGTCTAATAAACATTGTATTTAATACCTGCAATAGGTATTAAATATTTTACTTAATAATAACACACTTATTTAGAGAACTTCTTGTTTCAACTGACAAATTCAATTATTTTCGATCTTGATATTAAAAGAATACTCATCCGTTCATACACTAAAAAACACTTTCTAAAATTAATGTTTATTAGACAACAGAATTTTAATTCATTTAACCTTCTAAAATACGGCTTCTGTAATTATTTTATTTTATTTTAAAAAATCTCCAAACAAGCCCATTTTAATTTTTATATTACTGCCAAGTTCCAACCTATTATGCAGATTCCATCAGAGTGAGTATTCTCTTAATTAGGATGTAATCCAAAAATATAATGAAATCTGTTTGTAAAATGAAAAATTTGAAAAGAACTTGTTCCGAGATTTCAAAAAATAAAATAAAGAATTTATTAGAAACAATTTGAAAGCTAATCAGTTTTCTTGATCATTTTAATATAGTATGTACGAGTATTATTGAATAGTTTGTTTTAAAATTTTTGTCTGAAACTTGAACGAATAAAATGTAGATCATTGATATCAATTAAGATAGGCTAACATTCACATGAAATGAACAGATACAGCTGCAGTAATTTGATATTGAAGCATTTCATGTCCTCAATGGTATGTAGTTGAAATTATCCGAGGTCATTTATGACTTGTAAAATACAATTACTAATAAAGAAATGAAAGACACTCAATTGATTTAAGATAATTAAATGAAAAAATAGCAACTATTTATGAATTAGCTAGAAGATATTTTATTTTTTGTGGGGGAATTATATAAATTTAACGAATTGGATGCATACGTATAAAACTCAATTAGGCTTAGGCAATCAATGATGTAGGTAACGTTTTTCCAATCTTTAAGTGATATTCTTCATTGGCAGTTGTGAAACGTTTTTCATTTTACAACCAGTTACGTAAATAATGACGTTTCAAAACGTCAATTAATTTATAAGCGTGCATTATTGATTAAAATTACAAAATGCTGTAAAATTAAATTTGTATTTCTCTAATAATACGAAGGAGGTTTCATAAATAATGCATATTATTTTTTATTTACTTACATATATATTTTTTTTGATAGTGTCTCTTTGCAATCCTTCAATATAGTTTCCATGCTTTTCAAATACCGCATTCCAACGTGTAGAAAACTTTTCGATTCCATCTAGTACGCCATCTTTGTTAGTCTGACGAATGGCTCGGGTAACTGCGACATAAAACTCTTCTAAAGATAATAACGGTATCCTCGCATGGGTTGTTCCAACTTTGGGCATAAATAAAAGTCTAGAGGACTCATGCCAGGACTATAGGCAAGATGAGGTAGCACTTCCCAACTGTACTGATGCAGCTTTTCAGATACGACACTGGTGACGTGCGGATGAGTGTTATCATGGAGAACGAGTGGCTCTGCCTCGAGCAACTGAGGTCGGGTTTTGTGCATTTTTCTGTTCAGTTTTTTAATGAATTTACGATAACACAGACCTGTTGCACTTGTTCCACATGGAACCCTGTCTGTCATGATGATTCCGTAATGATCGTAAACGAAGATCACCCTTCGTTTCACCTTTGATTGACTTCGGCGAAATTTTTGGGACATGAGGAAGAACGTCCTCTTCCCTCGCTCGACTATGATTTCATCTCTGGTTGTCTCTAATTCACGTATCATCAATACCGATGTTCGATGCAAGAAAGCTTGACCTTCAACATCGTATCTTTGTTTCAGCAATGTCGCAATGTCCAGTCGTTTTTGTTTCTGCTCTCAGTACTCAAGTAGTAAAGGACCCATTGCGCAGAAATGCTTCTCTTCTTTAAATCATTTTTGTTGAAATTCCCGTGACTGCAGGAAGTTCTTCACATGTCGCACGACGATCTTCTTCGAGAGCATCTGCCACAAGTTTCACACTTCCTTCATCTGTTGATATTTTCGGATTTCCTAGTCTTTCGTCATCGTTTATGCTTGCATGACCTTTACAAAAACGATTAGCCCAACTAGAAACTGCACAACTGTTCACTGTTAACGCATCGCACACTTCACTAAAAGTTTTGTGAATTTCCGTTAGGATTTTGCACGTAAAGTTTCGATCTTAATGTACGATCTTTAAACCTCGACAATCTCAGTACCCGAGACCGTTACAGACTCCGTTTCTAAATCACATAATTCAACAACAATACACGCTGTTGACGCAGAAAAAACACGTGCTTATTCCGCAAACCTTGAACTACAGCTTTCATTCACTTTCACTTTCACTTTCGACGCGCCATTCACTACGTAGTGTTGCCAACGTGTGCAGTAGTTATGAAATAGCCCTCATATGACATTACATTTCTTAAAATATTTGAAATTCTTCTTGTATAATTAAATTAATATTTTAGTTATAAAGGATCTAGGCTGTAACTCTGTTGGCAAAAAGCTACCAAATATTGCAGTTTCAATATCCCGGGGTGTACATGTATATATGAAATTATAAATGCATGAATTATTTATGTTTTTAAATTAATTTTAGAGTTTACATTGTAAATGTATAGCAAAGTAACTGACGTCAGTAACTTCAAAGTAAATGTAAAATGGGTAAGAGGAAGTCGGGTGTTGTCTCATACGAGATTTCTTCGATATAACGTACAATTAGCCATGGGGATAATTTATTAGTTTTTAATTTATTTAAATTATTCAATTTCATTTTTCAAAGTGCATTTCGTTGAAACTGTAGTTTTAGTGATTACTTTTGTTGTAGTAATGTTAAACTGAGTTACTGCTGTCTTAGTGCTTCCTGCGTTTTCCTCGAAATATTTGTTCTCTAAGGTGGTAAAAGTTTTATATGAAAAGGCAAAGATACAAAAGATCAATCAAAATCCATTATTTAAAAAATATTACGCCATTCAAATAAAACCAGGTGGTTATTCCAATATAATTAACAATCGAAAATGTTTACTGTTTAACAGAATTATAGTTTTAGAGGGACCCTATCTCTAGCGGGTTTTAGGCATTGGTTTTTTCTATTTTACACTTATGTAATTGTAGCCTTATTTAGTAGTATCTGTATAGTAAACAGTATATATATGTAATTACCTTCCCCTTATCATATCGTTACAATATCATTTTACTTCATTTTCATTGAATACAAATATGCATCATAAAACTTGGATGATTACCTTCATGAAACATAAATTTCAAAAATTACCTAATAAAAATTTTAAAAATGTCTCCATAGTGAAGGGTTAGAATAACAACTTAAGGCTAATGATGATATATGAAAGTATACGTTGAACATACATATTAGAGTTTACTGAAGTAATCACTAAAATAATACATATAAACGAAAGTCTTAAAAATTTATAGAGTTGAGAACAACAATAATGTATCAGTAACACTACAAAATTACAGGTTTTGGTTAAAATTACGTATTCATATTTCAAACCATCAGCATCGGAAAAATTAAAGAAGGTACTTAGTTATAGTAAGTATTCTGTTTGTATGCAGTCATAAATAACAGTAGTAATCGTTAAATTTTGTAGACAGCGATTTTGAAATGTCTTTATTCAAGAATTTTATGAACCAATATAAAAGATTCATGTTATTAGTTAGCGTTTTTATAAATTATAAAACGACCTCACGCGAATCCTGTGGCAACCCCATTCTAATTATGTAGAAAACATTTTCATATTTTAGCTTCCTCAATCATGTACCTATTTTATATTCTTATTTGCATTTATAGCAGAAACAATTTTTTTCGCATATAAAAGATAAATTCTCAAACGCCTTTCAAATCAAAAAATTTAACGATCGACAGAACCAAGAGATTGAAAAATTACAGAAAAATATTATCTCTTATATAATACGATATAAAATTTTATATATTCTAGTTAATAAAAAATCTTAATAAATAATAATAAATGCCAATTCAAACTATTTTCCGTTATTCACAAATTCATCCATAAAGAAATAATCGTTTTAATTTTATTAATAAGGCTTATGAGGTATAATAATAACATCTAAATGTTCAGTAATTACAACTTTAACCTACTTTATTATAATGTACATATTTTTATTATGTTAATTATTAAATTATATTAAGCTAACATTATTTCAGTTTTAATAGGCAACACACTTTACAAGAATTCATTCTCTTGTAAAAAGAGGCGATTTTTAATATTATAAAATATAATGCACATTTTAAACTTGTTTAGTCTTAAATTATTATATTGGTATAGTACTTATGACAGTTAAAATAATACGCAAAGGATTTTTATTTATTTTTTTATTAAACGTCTTAAAATACCACTGTATCTTAAAATGCTGATTTAATGCATGGGTGCCATATTTTTATAAAATTTTATAAAACAGTTCTGAACTAGTTGCATTGCAGGTATCCATATTATTTACAATATTAACGAAGAGCAATATGTCACTCATTGTCAGTTGAGATAAGTATCTTGAGTATTATTCGAAAATGTATAGTATCGTACTAATGACCGTTCATTGTTGACAAGGTAATTAGGCATTTGTTCATCTAATAGCATACCAAACGATAACGCCTATGATCAATTCTAATCACTATGGTAATTTATTCTCTTTGTTACAGATTTTTTGGATGTATACGACCGCTAACAAGGATTGTTATTGCGGTCTAGTTTAACAATAAATTATTCCTTGCATGCACAATTTGGATATAGTAACAGTTAACGCCGTTTACGTTTTAAATATTACCGACGATAAGGCAACATGCCCTAATCTTTAAAAAAACATGAAAAAAGATATCAATTTGTATAGGGTATGTTAGATCGGTTGCCTAAAAGAATTACATCAATCCACTGAATATTCTGTCAAAGTTCATAGTCCTGTTGTGTATTAGTAGTACATTTTAGGAACACTGACAAATCATTTCTTATTATATTGATTTTTTTACGCATGTTTAACATTTACACATAGTGTAAATTCACGCACCTACACTTAATAAAAACCAGTTTCTATAATGAAGTTTTATAAGAGAATATACCCTTCTATAGTCTACCTCCTTCCTTTTTCTATGCAATAAATAATACCTCAGCTAGTCGTCACCATATTATATTCGTACTCGCGTAGGCCGTTCTTCAAACTAATTTAGGCTTAATAACGGATACGAGTAGAGGTACGTTTAAAAGAATCATAAGATATGGCCCAAATGCGTTGTGTGTCTGTCTCAATAATTCGGCAAATTGTTAGCGACTCAAATCCTTCAACTCACACCTGCATGAAACGTTTTGGCTTATATCACTTTAACGGCTATAAATACAGTCTTTCAATGTAAATACACAGAAAAACGTTTCAAAACGTTTAATGTACACTGAACTTGCTTTACTTGAAAAGTACTAAGGCCTTTTGAATATTTCACAATAGGTAATTAGTTGTACTTACAATTCCTTGAAAATATTATAAGTAATCCTAGTTCAACTTCGATAACTCGAATCTGAACGGCACAGAAAAGTTTTTGACTTTGATATTATCAAAAATGGATCATATTTATAAACGCATGAAACAGTAACATTAAAACAACCTCACCTCCTCTAAGTAAATGCACATATAAATTAATTAGCACTGAATATTTCAAAAAGTAGTCGAAAAGAATAATCTGTTCTTTATTCTTAAATTTCACACCGTCACAAAATTTATCAGTTTACCTAAACGTCAAAAATATTTCACGTGATACACCTTCTTAGTCATTTAAAAAAATTGAGAGCATAGCAACAGTTTTACTAACTCCCTTCATCATTGTCTTCTTCAGGATATAAAAAATTCAAATAGCATTTTTATCACTGGAATGGTGGGCTAATAACACACTATCGTCTGTTCCTACATAATCCTCAAATATACCGTGGTCCTCAGATGAATTTCAACTTCCCGCTATATTAACCCGGCAAAATCAGAGCTTGTAACACTCGCACCTTTGCAGTTTCCGATTTTAGGGAGAGTTCAGGAACTATCCCAATTTAAAGAACTTTTTCAAGTCCTTCTGCAGGTTCTACCCTAACACAAACCACAATTTGGAAATGGGTTAAAACGTTTATCGCCTTAGGAAATGTCAATAATCATTTCGTTGATGCTAGGCGTACTTTAAGTATTTCATAGATACTTCAATAGAATCCAGACTTTCTGCCGAATAAGAGTATGAACTGAATGTTCTCCGAATAAGTTTAAGTCATACATTGTATAGTAACTCGAAGCTGCATCCTTATAAATTTCATATGATAGATCAATTCGCTTAGAATTTTACAACACAGTTCTTGAAATTTTACATTAATATCAAACAGCGTTAGGACGTCTTATCATGTTTGATTAGGCACACTTTTACGTATCAAGATACGAAAGTAAAGAAAATTGTATATTACTAATCTCGGCAGCAATCTAAGCACACGTTTGAGAGACACACTGTTAAGATTTTAGTGCAGAATATCGGCTTTGAATATAATTGGGCCATACTTTTTCACAGAGCATAACTGAACTGTTACTGTAACAGGAGAACGTTACCAAGAGATGTTCATTGGAATTTCCTGGCATTAAGTAACGCGGTGGACTTTGGTTTCAGCAGAATGACGCAAAGGCGCATAGTTGTTAACAAACAACGCAGCTTCGGTCAAATATTTTTCCAGACCATGTAATCTCAAAGTTTAGGGACATTACTGTGTTTAATTCGCAATTTTAATTGTTCTGGTTAATGTATCAACCTTATTAGCTGATTATTGCGATCTTATTGATAAAACACCAAATTATAGAATTTATTAATTATTAACAAACTGCACTGTACCGCATTGAATCTCTGACGGAGTTGCATAACGGTTAGGAATATAAAGAGGATTATTATACCCTCTCCAGGTAGTTAAGTTCATACAAACTGGCTAATGAGATTTTTCTTTGGGTGCATATAAAACTGACAATATACGCTACAAAACCACGAAAAATCTAAGAACTAAAGGAACGAGTAATTACTAAAGTAAGACAAGTTAACATTGATTTATATTTACTGAAGCGCGTCATAAACGGATCTGTCACCAGACTACATCAATGTGTTCAGAGTCGTAGCGGCCACCTAAACGATATTATGTTTAAAAAATGAAAACTTGTCGCAGATAAAAGTTTCCCATTTTTATACAAGTTTCTTTTTCCGTGTGCTTTCTTATTTTAATATATAATCAAGGACCACCCTGTATATTTAGAATTCTCATAAATTTGTTAGCGTAACAATAGAATATAATTTTCGTAGTTTCATGCTTCTTTTTCATTTATTGTTCGACCAAAACCGGCATTTAAATAAAATTCTCGATTATCGTCTGCGAAACTTCAATTCGCATTTTTTCGAAGATACGTGTACAATCCAGCACACTGATTTTTGAAAAATATCGTTTCAATTGATTGTTTTAAAAAAGAATTCATTTTCTGTGGTTCTGCTTTAAACAATAAATCCATTAGTGCCCAGATTAATTTTTATACATTTTTCAATTGCTTTTGACATGGTTTAGTAAAATAAACATAAAATAATAAAGCATTACCTATACTATTTATAATAAGAAAAATTGGCTAATAACTGTACCAAATGACTTTATTAAAACAAAATATAATATACAGCTAAAATATACATGATACAGGGTATCTCAAAGATAAGTAATACCGCGCAAACTGTGGGTACCTTATGAGCTGTAGAGCACAACCTTGTTATAATTTTTTTTCAAAAAAGAATTTTAAATTTTGGAACTTGAAATAATGTAATTTGCTCTAAATACAATCCTGTCTACCAACTAAAAGGAATTATGCATGGAACAATAATAAACACGTACTACTGTAATTTCATATTCATACAAAACACACAATGCTTAAGACGTGCTTGTAGTAATGTGATCTATAAAAGTTCTTGGCCTTGTTTACTTTCTTTCAAATAATAAAACAATTTTACATCGGCCGTTATACTATAAGATTTAATTTTTAACATATTGATTGCTTGTTATCAAAATTATTTGTTAAAATCACAATATTCTAAATTGTTTTTTCTTAAATGTCAGACAAAATATTAATATACTGAATATTGTTTTAAAATTTGAAACGTGTTCAATTGAGATATTCTAATGCAAACTAGCTGATTCTTTTTACGACGACCAGTAGCAATATTATTCCCAAAAAATTACTATTGTAAACAAAAAAAACAATTGGAAAATATATTACTTGATTGTTTATATTGCTTTGCAAAACTGATTTTTAAATTTTTGAGAAATACTATTCTAAAATATGTCAGGTAAAGCAACATAAAATTATTTTAACGTTATCTTCTGAAATAAATATTCTTATAAACTAACGTATGTTCCTAATTCAAGATATAGCGAAGAGTAATATGCATAAAGGGCAACGATATTATTATCCGCGCACGCAAGGGTTGGACTGAATACTATAATTGTTAGTATTTCGAAAACTATATGTTTTTGAGAAAAATTCATAGGCAAATTTTGTTCTATATGTCATAAAGTACCCACAGTTTGCGGAATGTCACTTGGTTTTGGAACATCCTGTATATCCTAATAAACATTTTATTTACTATGGTATCCATGTTCCACCGTTATAGATCAGCACAAGCAGTAAACTAGTTCGTAAACTGATTGACAATTGTTTCAATATGTGGAAATGCTTAAGACCAAGTTTCTGTTTCATTGTATGAAGGGCACTATTTATATCGTGAGCCTAATAATAAAGAAACAGTAATTTTGCATTGCAAATTAATTTATTGTTTTTCAAAATATTCTCCCTTATGATCTATACACTTTTGTATTTTTTGAACCAATTGTAAAAACATTTTTGCCATTCTGTTTCAGACATCTCTAAAACATGGTTTTTGAACCCATCGACGGTTTCTTCTCCCGACGAAAACTGTTTTCCACGTATTTTATTCTTGACGTTCGGGAACAAAAAGAAGTCATTGGGTGCCAAATCAGAACTGTACGGCGGGAGACCCATTAATTTGATTTTTTGTGTTCAAATAATCGGTTGTTAGACGAGATGTGTGAGAGCTCGCATTGTCGTGATTCAGAATGATCCTACGGCGCTTATTTGTTTTCCTTATTTCACTGAAGACATCCGGCAAACAAACAATGGTATACCATCCAGCAATGATCGTTTTACGTTTCTGTAAAGCCACCGTTGCCACATGATCATTTTTCCGAAAAACAGGCGACCATTTGTTTCGAAGTACTTCGAGCATGAGCAACTTTTGTTGGGTTTGGTTCATCTTGAAACAACCATACAGTCGACTGCTGCTTACTATCTAGCTCATACGCATATATCCATGATTCGTCACCTGTTTGTAAAGTTATATATGTCTTTTGAAGTACCTCCATTGTATTTAGTAAGCATGTGCTTGCGCCAATCGACACGGGCATCTTTTTCAGATGTTTTAAAATTATGTGGGATCCAACGGGAACAAACCCTTCTCACGGTTAAATGTTTATGCAATATTTTATATATGCTGGTCGAACTAATGTATAAGGTTGCCTCAATCCCGCAGTATGTCACTTGACGATCTTGTATTATCAGTTTTTGCACGGCATCAATATTTTCAATATTTTCTGGCACAACAACTAATTTTGAACGACCTTCACGACTTTCGTCAGTGAACTAACGGCGGTCACAACTAAACTCGTTATGCCAGCGTTGAACAGTGATAAAGGCTGGTGCTTCATCGCAAAAAGTGGAAGTAGGTTGATTGATCACTCTTGTCTAGATAATTCACGTCCAAGGTCGTAATAAATCATCGCACGAAAATTTGTTGATTCCATTTTGACGCTGAGGCACAATTTTCAAGTCACTATAAAAACCACTAATCACGCTCAAGTGTCCTGCATAAGATTACGTTCAAAAATGTCAAACTTTCCACTACACACGCAGTGTTGCCAAGCCTCACAATATAAGTAGTGCCCCTCGTAACTCAAACATTTTCGACTAAGTTCGCATCTAAGCTCTGAAGGGACCATGCCAAAGTAGTGACATCATTTTCAAGCTTTCATACCTCTTTCGCACATAAGTTGTAAGTCCTCTTTAATACAATTTCGCCATTTCCTGAGCATTTAAATTTTTTGTAATCATGTATGGTGATTGGAAACTCCGTATATTGAAGCATTCCTGGATTTAACCTTGAATGGATTCATTGCTATGTAAACCATGCTTTTGTTCTTGGCAACTAGGTATAAAAAGAATACTCATAAGTTAATGCAATGTCCGACTAATCTTTAAAAATGCGTGCTTCACAATAGCGATTTGATAACAATTCCATTAGCATACTGCGATATACGATTGAATTGATATTTATTGGTTTCTTTGTCTACAAAGATTGTCCTTGATATAAAGTGCGATATCGGTTTTTCTTTAACAAATTCACAAACGATGTAACAGTCTTTTTAAGACCGACCAATTTTTACTAGTTGCATCTATTTTCACGCCGTAAGTTTTCAGAAGCGCTTTGGGTTGCCTAACTCCGTCTTTTGTTGTTTGCATTCGCGGGTTTGTTAGTTATTGGTGAAAGACGCACGTTATTGTTTCCGCTCCGTTTAATTACGACTACCTTTGTGGTTTACTCTGCTTTTTGAGATAAAACACCTACATTTTTAGGGTGAGTAGGCATTCCTTAGTAATGTGCAAGATTGGTTGATCGATTTCTGTTTATTTATTTTCTAGTGTTTTAAGTATGGGATTTAAAATGCCCGTTGAGTTTGGGAATTCGCCGATATGCTTGTAACGCCGATTGCTTCTGGATGTGCCCCGAGGTTCCGCTTCAGAGGGTTTCCTTTCGCCGTGGTCTACCTGCTGTCTCTTCATACTAGAGCCCTCCTTTGTTCTGCTCCTTCACGGCGCTGGTACGGCGACCCACCGGTTTGCGAAAGTCACCCGTTCCGCAACCTTGAGGCGATGATTTCAAGATATCAAGGATAGAATCCGTTTTTTTCCCTCTCTGAAAACTTCTACCATCCAGGTCAGTTTATCTTAACTTTTCTACTGGCATCCG